>JAGKTI010039748.1:0-10513 GCA_018397915.1 Birgus latro | reverse complement strand
CTCTTCACCCCACACACCACCTCACATGCTGCACAGATTTCTTCTGTCAATACCTTGCACACACCCTCCACGTCCCCCATCTGCTCCAATCTATATTTACCCAATCGCTTCTCCACTTCCCTTCTATATTCAGCCTTTATTCCATCCTCTTGTAACATTTCTACCCTCCTTGTAACAAATACTTCCTCCTGTCTTTCCCTTCTTCTCTTCCTCCATCTTGTTTGGACTCTGATTCTGGCCACCACCAAGTGGTGGTCAGAAAGTCCACTCCCCCAACCTCTATATACTCTTGCATCCATTACACATCTTCTCATCCTTTCATCCACACACACATAGGCAATCATTGCCTTCCGTTTATTCATTCCCCGGTCCTCTCTTCTCACTACTCGCCATGTATACCTATGGATCATTTTGTCCTGAAGAGGGTATTAACTACCACCAACCCCCTCCCAGCACAAATGTCCACTAAAGCACTGCCATTCTCATCCATCTCTGCAGGCACACCCCACTCACCAACCACTCCATCCACCTTCTCATTCCCTACTTTTCCATTCATATCTCCAATCAGAAACACTCTCTCATTCCTTTCAAACTTTTCCAAGCAGGCTTCCACATTTGTCCAAAAGTCTTCTCTCACTCTACTTACACGATCTTGCGTTGGCGCATACACGCACACAATTGCCCACATTTGTAGTCCAACTTTCACTCTTACCCACACAATCCTTGACCCAACTGATCCATACTCTCTTACATTCTCCTTCCACCCGTTGCTCACAACAATACACACTCCCTCTTTCGCCCTCTCATTCTCACCCACTCCTGCGCATATACCCCACCCATATTGCCATTTTCTCACACTCTCACCTCGCCATTTAGTTTCAGTTATTCGACATATATCCACTTTCGCACTCTCAAGCACCTGTACAATCTCTCTCTCTTTCACGTCATCATTCATACCCCTCACATTCCAGGTCGCAATCATAATTTCGTATCTAAATGTATAATAGAGCCAAAATTATTTTATAGATTTGTAAATGGTAAAATGAAAGTTAAGGATAGTATAATACGATTGAGGGATGGAGAGGAAACATACGAAAGAGAGGAAGAATTGTGTGAAATAATGAACAACAAGCTGTAGTCAGTTTATGTTCTGGAGGAAGAATTTAGGGAGCCTGAAATGGAACCCAGGCTGATGGGAATGACAGAAATTACAGTTGATGTGAATGAGGTGCTTCAGCTGATGAGGGATTTGGATGTGAGAAAAGCAATGGGACCAGATGGTGTGGCTGGATGGATCCTGAAGGAATGTGCAGACCAGTTAGTGTGGCCAGTTTATTTCATCATGAAGACCTCGCTTGAAAATTGACAGTTACCTAAAGATTGGAAAAGAGCAAGTATTGTGCCAATCTTCAAGGGAGGAGATAGGAAGGCTCCACTTAATTGCAGACCTGTGTCACTTACTAGTATTGTTTGTAAAATCCATGAGAAAATTATTAGAAAAAGATGGATAAAGCATTTAGAAGAAAATGAAGTGATAACACCAAGAACAGTTTGGATTTAGGGAAGGAAGTTCATGTGTTACTAACCTATTAAGTTTCTACAGTAGGGTAATAGATGTCATACAGGAGAGAGAGGGATGGGCGAACTGTGTCTATCTGGATCTCAAGAAAGCATTTGACAGGGTGCCCTATAGGAGACTTTTGTGGAAGTTGAGGACCTTTGGCAGGGTGCATGGGAAACTATTAAAGTGGATGGGAGATTATTTGATAGGAAGGCAGATGAGATCAGTTATAAGAGACAAGGTTTCACAATGGAGATATGTGACTAGTGGAGTACTCCAGGGCTCTGTCCTGGCCCCAATAATGTTTCTGATATATGTAAATGATTTGCCAGAGGGTTTGGATAGTTACATGAGTATGTTTGCAGATGATGCTAAAATCATGAAACATATTAAATGTATTGATAGTTGTAAAGAACTACAAGAGGACTTGGACAAACTCCACTGCTGGAGCCAGACTTGAAAATTGGATATTAATGCCAAGAAGTGTCATGTATTAGAAATGAGAATAAGTGAAAGAAGACCACACTGGACATATAAAATGGGCAATGAGATAATTAGTAAAAGAAAGGATGAAAAAGACTTAGGAGTAATTATTCAGGATGACTTGTTACCAGAAAAGCATATAAATAAAATTATTGGAGGAACTTATAGATTACTGACTAACATGAAAGTGGCTTTTAATTATATGGATGAGGAAATGTTGAGGGAAATGATAGTGACCATGATATGACCAAGACTAGAGTATGCAGCTGTGTTATGGTCACCTCATTTGAAGAAGCATATTGATAAACTAGAGAGGGTTCAGTGGATGGCAACAAGGATGATACTATGTTTAAGGGAACTCACCTATACTTTGGGTGAGAAGGGAAAGAGGTGACTTCTATTCTATCTATTGCCAGACACCATAATCCCGTAAGGGGTGGCCATTTGACTTTGAGTTATTTTTTTTACGGGGAGGGGTACTAACCCTCCACCAACCCACTTGTTGACACGTAGGGAGCACGTATGGTTTGGTTATATGGTTACCACCCAGCGTTGTAAATGGTTTCTTGGCTTACAGGAAACCATTTGGCTTGTCACTCAATGTAATGCCACCTGTAAAGTAAAGAAAAGCAGTAAGAAGTGACAGGAAATATAGGAGAAATAGGAAGAAAGGAGGGCAGGCACAGAAAAAGAATGATAAAGGCTAAGGAAGAAGTAGGCAGCACTACATCAAGCGAGTGGATGATGGTCGCCACCACCTACCTACTTGATCTCAATATTTAGAAATGTAAGAATTGGAAAGGGTGGATAGAGAGGATCTTTTTGTGTTGGATGATGGAAGAACAAGAAGTCTTGGCTTCAAGTTGAGGAAAAGTAGATGTCTTAATGATCTCAAAAGTTCAGTTTCCCGGATAGAAGCATAAGTATTTGGAATGACTTAGACGAAGAGGTAGTGCAGGCGAATAACATTCATCTATTTAAAACTAGATTAGGTGAACAGACAAATGAGGACAATAATTAAGGACAGGACATCTGGATGGAGAGAAGTAACAAGTGGTGTCCCACAGGGCTTGGTGTTGGCGCCAGTAATGTTCCTGATTTACGTAAATGATATGGTAGATGGAGTGAACAGTTATGCAAGTCTGTTTGCTGATGATGCAAAGATCTTGAGGAAGGTAAGTTGAAAGGGACTGTAAAATGCTGCAGGAGGATCTGGATAGGATACATGACTGGAGCCAGATGTGGGAAATGAAATTCAACGCAAAAAAAATCTAAAATGTTGGAAATGGGTAAAAGCACCAAGAGACCATCACTGAATTATATGATGGGTAATGAACCAGTCACAAAAGCGAGAGAAGAGAAAGATTTAGGAGTGCTGGTCCAGGATAGTTTGTCACCTGAAAAACACATTAACAAGATAATTAGAGAGATATATAAACTCTTGACCAACATAAGAGTGGCATTTCATTACATGAATGAAGAGATTATGAAAAAATTGATAGTGGCCATGATCTGCCCCAGGTTAGAATATGCAGCAGTAGTGTGGTCCCCACACTAAAAGAAAGATATAAACAAGATTGAGAGAATACAAAGAACAGCAACTAAGATGGTTCCCAGTCTGGGAGATCTGTCATACTGTGAGAGGCTAGAAAGGCTGGATTTGCCATCCTTAGAAAAAAGGAGAGAGAGGGGTGACATGATTGCAGTTTTCAGGACCGTGATGGGAGTAGATAAAATTGATAGAGAAAATCTGTTTGTATGGGATAAGAGAGCAACAAGAGGACATGGACTGAAACTGAAGAAGCCACGCTGCTTGTAAGACATAAAAAAATATAGTTTTCCATATAGATGCATAGACCTGTGGAATAGACTGGACAAAGAGATCATCCAGTCTAAAAACTTAAATGAGTTTAAAGCAAAATTTGACTTACTGAGAAAAAGAGACAGGACCCCACAAGCGTAGCTCATTTCCTGTATATCACAATTAGGTAAATAAACATGCACACACTGACACACACACACACATACATATGCACAGACATGACACACTTACACACAGACACAGACACCCAAACACACAGACACCGACATGTATGCACGCAAGCGCACGCAAGCACCCAAGGCCTGATATGGCCGTTGTCAACGTTTTTTATTGTCGACGTTATAATTCTTTAATTTCTGTTGCGTCATTCATAGTTATATACTTTTCACATGCCCTAGTGTTTTGTTTGTGTATTAGTTATGTGACTGTGAGTGTTAAGTATGGGGTTAGCTTGAGATGTAACTGCCAGTTAAGAATGACGAGTGGGGGGTTGGGTGAGGTAGGGGTATGGGGGAGGGTTGGGAGCTTGGCGGTTGGAGCTCGTTTCGTCACCCTCTCCCATCTTCCCTGAGTATACAGGGGAACAAAGGGGGCACCCTTGAGCAGATATTACTGATTGTGAGTGTGCCTGTAATAAAAAAAAAATAAAAATAAAAAAAAGCGACTGGTATCTGGAGTGATTCTCTGCCAGCAGATATTGTCCGTTGCTTCCGAAATCCGTTGATTCAGGGTCTGTAGAATTGAGGGTCGGCTGTATATCGTAGTTTGAGAGAGAGAGATTTATGAGTAAATTGTCTAATAAATGTATGCTTTTTCGGCAGTGCGTAAGGTAATTTATCGTAGTGAGAGAGAGAGAGAGAATAAATTCAGGCACGACAGGCAGCGTCCCTTCGAATGACGAGATACGGATAACATTGGTCCTTCTTTCTTACTCTCATTCTCCAATCCCTCCCTCCTCTCTCAGAGAGAGAGAGAGAGATGTATATATATAGTTATGAGTAAATTAGTGGTAGGTGGTGGCGACCATCATCCACTCACTTGGTGTAGTGCTGCCTACTTCTTCCTTAGCCTTTATCATTCTCTTTCTGAGCCTGCCCTCCTCTCTTCCTATTTCTCCCATCTTTCCTGTCACTTCTTATTGCTTTTCTTTCCTTTACAGGTGGCTTTACATTGAGTGACAAGCCAAATGGTTTCCTGTAAACCAAGAAACCATTTACAACGCTGGGTGGTAACCATATAACCAAACCATACGTGCTCCCTACGTGTCAACAAGTGGGTTGGTGGAGGGTTAGTGCCCCTCCCTGTAAAACAAATAACTCAGAGTCAAATGGCCACCCCTTACGTGATTGTGGCGTCTGGCAATAGATAGATAGATAGATAGATGAGTAAATTGTATAATAAATGTATGTTTTACAGCAGTGTGTAAGGTATTTTATCGTAGTTTGAGAGAGAGAGAGAGAGAGAGATTTATGAGTAAATTGTATAATAAATGTTTGCTTTTTCGGCAGTGTGTAAGGTAATTTATCGTATTTAGAGAGAGAGAGGGAGAGGGGGTTGATTATACAGTAATCGCATGATCCTTGCCACCTCACTGCGGGTGGTGGGTTGCTCGCGCTACCAGCTGTTCATCTTCTGGCCATTTTATTTCACCACCACGTGACTTTTTGTTGTCATACATATATATTGCCGGATGCACGTGAACATTTCCGAGACGATTATTTGTGTTTCATTCAGTTCTGTAAGACTCGAAATTTCGGCCAAGTCGTCGCTTAGCAGTACGTACCTAAGAAACCATTGGTTGCTCTCCACGGGTTAAAATGTTGATTATGAGAATTAGTGATGTAGGAAAGAAAGTGGAGGATGTAGTATCAAGAAACATGCCTGAATATACCAAGAATATTATACAGAGTCTTATACAGGCCAATGAAACGGCAAACCAGGAGATCGAGAATTTGAAACGAGAAAATATCGAATTATGGAGAAAATTAGAAGAGAGCAGTAACAAAACAGAGGTGAGTAGTGTGTTAGAAGAGCAAAAGGCAAAGTGGGCACATGTGGAAGAGGAACAGAAAGAAGTGGTCAGTGTAAGGGAAATCATACAGGAAGAAAGGAAAATGAACAAGAAAAAATTGGAAGAAAATGTTGTGAAAATATTGAAGAAGAAAAAGAAAATTGTGAGAGAAACTGTAGAAAGGAACAGATGTGTAGTAATATTTGGAGACAGGGAGGAAGAAGAAGAGGTTAGATCAGTAAGACTCGAGAGAGGCTTGAATCATGTGAGAAAAATATTGGGTAAGATCGATCCAGAAGGAAGCATGTGGGGAAAAGAAATTGAAGTAAGGGGGATAGGACTGTATAGGAAAGGGGAAGCAAGACCAGTGAGGGTTAAGCTGTCATCAGAAAGTGTAATAAATGACATATACTGTATACTTAAAGTGACCTGGAAACTATGTAAAGACATGGGATGGAACATATTATGGTAAGAAAAGATATGAATGAAGAAGAAGGAGTTTTAAAATCTTTGAAAGAACAAGTAAAGGAAAAAATGACAGGACAGAGGAAGAATGTAAATTTTTTTTTTTTGAGAGTGGTGGAAATGAAACTAAGGAGGTGGTATGTGAGGAACTAGAAGTGAAGGAAACTAGGGGGATGGATATGAATACAAAAAAGAGAAGAACGAGTAAAAATAAAAGTGGGGCAGTAAATCTAAGAATCTTGCACAATAATGTAGATGGGTTAATATCTAAGAAAGAGGGAATTGGAGACTGTATCATTGAGGGAAAAAAAAAAAAAGAAATTGTTGGTTGGTGGAGATACTGCCCAGAGATGTTGATACAGAATTATGTGGATGGAACAATTATAATGTTTGGAGAAAGGGTAGAGTAAGCAAGCTTGGAGGAGGTGTAATGATTTTAACCCGTACTGACTTAAAAAAATATAGAAATTATAGATAGATAGAAAATATCATAGCTGAGCTTTTGGTAATGGAAATAGAGGACTGTAATAGAGAAAAAACAGATGTAATAGCATTTTATATCCCCCCCCAAACTAGGGGATGGACAAAGAAGGTTATAAACAGTTAATAAGAGAATCCATTATTGAGCTAAAGATGTTAATTGAACAAAGAAATAGAATAGTAATCTTGGGGGTTTTGACTGTAGAGAAGTTGATTGGGAACATGTGGATGCTGGGAACAGTGAGGTATTGTGGGGAAATAAATGGGATTGGTGATGGAAAACATGTAAACTCAATTAAAGAAAATTCAAGAGTTTAGAGGAGACGACGAATCATCAAGGCTGGACTTGGTATTCACACAGGACCCAAACGATGTTAAGAACATAACCTACCAATGCCCCTTTGGTAAAAGTGATCATCTGGTTATTGAGATGGAAGTGGTGGGAGTAAGGGAAGGAAAAAAAAGATGAAAAACACAGAGAAAATAGATACAGTTGTGGGAAGGCAGACTTTGCTACCTTGAGGGACTTTTCCCAAAATGTAGACTGGAGAGAAATGAATGTGATCACAAGTGTTGATGAGAAATATGAGTTTTTGATAGAAGTATATAAAACAGGAGTTTGTAAATATGCCCCAGAATTCTCCACAACAATGGAAAAGAAGAAAGAATGGTTTAACAATAGGTGTAGAATGGCACTTGAGGCAAAAAAAAGAGCATGGAATAAAGTGAGAAGAAGGTATAGTGAAAGGGCTTGGGATGAGCACAAGCAGGTAAGAAATGAACATGTAAGGGTGCAGAGAGAGGAAGAAAGGAAATATGAAAAAGATATTGTAACTAAATGTAAAAAAGATCCTAAACTATTTTACAGGTTTGTCAGTGGTAAAATGAAAGTTAAAGAAAGTATAACGCGATTGAGGGATGGAGATGCAACTTACGAAAGAGAAGAAGAATTGTGCAAAATAATGAACAGCATGCTGCAGTCAGTCTTTGTGTTGGAAGCAGAATTTAGGGAAACTGAAATGGAACCCAGGATGATGAGGATGGTGGAAATTGCAGTTGACATGAATGAAGTGCTGCAGCTGATGAGGGACTTGGATGTGAGGAAATCAATGGGACCAGATGGTGTAGCTGGATGAATCCTGAATTGTGTAGCCTGTTTATCTCATTATTAAGAGCTCCCTGGAAAATGGACAGTTACCTGAAGACTAGAAAAGAGCAAATACTGTGTCAATCTTCAAGGGAGAAGATAGAGAAGATCCACTCAGTTATAGACCTGTATCACATACTAGTGTTGTTTATAAGATTTGTGAGAAGATTATTAGAAAAAGATGGATAAAGTATTTAGAAGAAAATGAAGTGATAACACCAAGACAATTTGGTTTTAGGGAAGGATCATCAACCACTCATTGTAGGGATGCCATATGGTTTCTACACTGAGTGACAAGCCAAATGGTTTCCTGTACCCTGGAAACCATTTACTATGTTGGGTGGTAACCACATAACTGGGGTTTTTGGCCTGGTTAAGTGTTCCCCAGAGTCCCCTGTCTAAAATCAATTAATCATGGAAGATGTTTTGGAGAGCCTCGGAGGGCCCAATACCTGCTCAGGGCCCCAACAAAATGGGCAGATTTGCATGTCCATGTGGAATGTGAGAGATGTGAATGAGGAGAGCAAGAGGGTGAAAGTGGTGAATGTGTTCAAGGGTGTGAGATATGCTGTGATGGCATTGCGTGAAACAAAGATGGAAGGGTGTGAAGTGGAGGAGTGGGAAGGTGTGAAATGTGTAAGATCTGGCATGAATGAGTGAGGAAGATCCAAAGAAGGAGTTGCTTTGTTGATGAATGAGGTGTGGCAGAGTGGAATGAGAGATTACAAATGCATCATCTTGAGATGTATATATGTCAAGTTCAAGTTTGAGAATGTGAAAGTGGCTGTGATCATAGCATATGCACCGTTCGATGACAGGAGTGAGAGAGAGAGAGAAAGACATGTTTTGGGATGAACTTGATGAAGCAGTGGGAGAATTGCCCAGGAGCTATAAAGTGATCATAATAGGTGATATGAATGGAAGAGTAGGCACTGGTCCTGAGGATAACATAATGAGTTGTAGTGGAGTACCAGGAGAAAATTATAATGGGAAGTGACTGAAGGATATGTGTCAGGAAAGGAGGTTGTGCATCTGTAAATTGTATTTCAAACTCAAAGATGCACAGAAACATACATGGTATAGAGGGAACGGGGATCACGTTGAAAGGAGCCTGATTGATTACTCGCTCATTGAGAGGTCGATGCTGGGAATGGTTGCTGATATGAGGGCCGTGAGAGGACAATGTGGAGGTCTGTCAGATCATATGATTGTGGTATGCAAGATCAAACTGAGAGGAAAGAGGTCAACCAGGAGAGAGAGGAGCAATCAGGGAGAAACACTGAAAGTCGAGAAGCTGAGGATCAAAGAAATGGCAGATGAATACAGGACCAAAGTAGGGGAGGAGTTAGAATCAATGAACTGGAATGAAATTGATCTGGACATCCTATGGAATGCATATAGTGATTGCTTACTTAGGAATGCTAAAGCGATGTGTGGTGTGGCAAGAGTAACAACAAAAAAGAAAGGTATGGCATGGTGGAATGAAGAGGTTAAGAGAGCAGTGGAGGAAAAGAGGAAGAAGTGGCTAGAGTGGTTACAGGACAGGGGTTCAATTGAAATAAGAACTGAATATATTGAGAGCAAGATGCATGTAAAGAGACTAGTGAAGAGGGAAAAGAAGGAGGTAAATGATGATCTAGGAAGAAAAATGAATGCAAACTACTCTGAAAATAGGAAATTATTCTGGAAAGAAGTGTGGAAATGTAGAAGTGACAGCAGAAAGAAATTTGAAGGTGTGAAGGATGTAGGTGGTAGATTATTAACGCATGGGGATGAAGTAAGGACCAGATGAAAAGAATATTTTGAAAGCCCGATGAATGGGAATAGAGAGAGCAGAGCAGCGGTAAACATGATTGATTTTGGAGGTGTGCAGAGAAGAAATGCAGTGCCAGGAGACATGACACTTGCACAAGTGAAGAGCGCTGTGAAGCGGCTGAAAAATGGAAAAGCATTTGGTGTTGATAAGGTGTATGCAGAAATTATTAAGTGTAGTGGAGAGAGTGGAATGAAGTGCCTGTTAAGAGATATGTAAGAAGGCATGGATGAGTGAAACTGTGTCAGGAGAGTGGGAAAAGACTGTAATTGTATCCCTGTACACAAATGAAGGTGAGCAAAGTGAGTGCATGAATTATCTTGGCATAAGTGTATGGAGTGTTGAAGGGAATGTATATGGAAGAATTATTATAAAATAAGAGAGATATCAGAAGTCCTAGTGAGTGATGAATAGGGTGGATTTAGGAGTGACAGAGGATGTGTGGATCAAATATTTGCAGTAAGACAGATAGTGGAGATGGCGTGTGAGAAGGACTATAGAGTGTTTATGCCATTCATAGAACTGGAAAAAGCATACAATAAAGTAGACAGAGAAGGATTCTGGAAGGTTTTTTGCATGTATGGTGTAGGTGGTAAGCTGCTAAGTTCTGTCAAGAGTTTTTATGATGGTGGTGAAGCATGTGTGAGGGTAAATGAGCATCTAAGTGAATGGTTCACAATCGATGTGGGCATACCACAAGGTTGTGTGATGTCCCCATGGTTGTTCAATAT
>JAGKTI010039747.1:0-10514 GCA_018397915.1 Birgus latro | reverse complement strand
GATTTATGTAGACAGGGGATTATCAGGCCTTCTCATTCACATTATTCTTCACCACTGGTTCCAGTAGTTAAGAAGGATGGTGGTTTGCGAATCTGCTTAGATTTTAGACATTTAAATAAGCAGATAGTTACAGATCCTTACCCTTTGCCCAATATTGAGCATATTCTTTCACAGTTAGGTGAGAATAAGTACTTCAGTAATTTAGACTTGAAGCAAGGTTACCATCAGAAATCTTTGGATGAGGGGTCTAAGCCTCTTACGGCTTTTTCCTCACCTGAAGGGCACTGGGAGTACTGTAACCTTCCTTTTGGATTAAAAGATGTGCCGGCTTCTTTCCAGCGTATAATTAATGGAATCGTGAATGGTCTCACAGGAAAGATAACCCATACTTTTTTGGATGACATTATCATTTATGGGAAGACGTTTGATGCTCATGTACATAACCTAGATGAGGTCTTGGGACGTCTTGAAGGGGCAAAGCTAACTATTAAATTGCCAAAGTGTAGTTTCTTTAAACAGGAAGTATCCTTTTTAGGTCATGTCATCACCACTGAGGGATTACGCCCTCAGCCAGAGAAAATCTGTGCAATCCAAGATATTGCGGTTCCTAGTACTTTGAAAGAACTCCAGGGTTTCTTGGGGTAATGAATTATTATCTCCGGTTTGTGGAAAATTTCTCCCAGATAGCGGCACCACTCACGAAACTTATTCGTGGGAAAAGAGATGTGAAGAATACACAACAGCGCGTGGAGTGGAGTGTGGAGGCACACCTCGAGTTTTGTGAGCTTAAACGGAAGTTAGCAGAAGATGTATTGCTAGCTTTTCCTCGCTTTGATAGACCTTTTGTGTTGACTACGGATGCCAGCGGTACGGCGATTGGCGGAGTTTTGCAACAGAAAGATGATCAAGGGTTCCTTCGGCCATTAACTTTTTTCAGCCGTGCTCTAAACAAGGCAGAGTTGAACTATGCTACGATAGAGCAGGAAGCGCTGAGCATTGTTTACGGGCTGAAGGTGAACAGACAGCTTATCTTGGGTTATGAGATATTGATTCAGACCGATCATCGACCTCTTACTTGGTTGTTTAATGTAAATGAGGCTTCAGGGAGGATTGCAAGATGGCAAATCAAGGTAGCCGAATACGACATCAAGGTTGAATATTTACCAGGGCAACAGAATATAGTAGCGGATGCTCTATCCTGTTTGAGAAGGACTCAGTCTAGTGATGAAGATGAAGTTCCACTACTTGTGAGTTCAGGCACTGTGGAAATAGACACAATAGATTGGGATGTCACTGAAATAAGGCGGCAACAAGATGCACACCCAGTTTGGGGTAGATTAAAGAGTTATTTGCAGAATGAGACAACGGAGGTACCAAAATTGCCAGCAAAGTTAGACTGCTTTCATTTGTTGCCAGACGGTTTGCTCTATAAGAAGGAGAGTTGGTCATTTGGCATAGGGGAAGTATTCCAAATTGTAGTCCCAGAAGGTAGCGTTCATTCTGCACTTAGACTTGCTCACTGCTTACCGTTATCTGGTCATGGTGGAACCAAGATTACTTTAACTCGCGTGAGACGGTTTGCATACTGGCCCCAGATGGAGAGGGATGTCGTGGAATTTTGCAAACAGTGTACCCAGTGTATACGCTCGAAGCGTTCGGGGGACGCCCCAGGCCCGCTTCTCTGTTTCCCCGATGTCACTGCCTCATGGGTCAGGTGTCACATGGATTTGATTGGTCCACTAAATAGATCAGAGGAAGGGCATTATTATGTCTTAACTTTCATTGATGCGATGACTCGATTTCTCATCGCGGAACCATTAAAGTCTAAGTTTACGGAAAGCTAGGTTGTTTGTGGAGTGAGTCATTTGGTCATTTGTGTTTGCGGAACTCCACAACAATTAGTCACGGATCGGGGAACTGAATTTGTTAAGGTGTTTCAGGAATTGGCACGTTTGTTGCATATAAAACATGTGAACATTACTCCTTATCACCCATCCTCTAATGGATTGGTGGAAAGGGCAAATGGCACCATCATACAAATAATACGAACTATGGTAGATCAGAACGCTAATCACTGGCATAGAATGGTACCAGTTGCTATGATGGTTTATGACTCTGGATATAATCGGACTATCCGTGATTCTCCTTACTTCTTGCTGTTTGTCAGGGACCCACAGGTGCCTTATCATGTAGTGCAGGACCCATCTTTGAAGTACAACCTTGAGGATATACCTAATTTAGTTGCCGCCATGGCAACAAAGATTTTCGAAAGATGCCAGGACTGTCTCGACCATGCGAGCACAGAGAACGAGAACAGAAGGGCAAAGCGATGTATAATGAAACCACTTATGGTAGGGGACCGTGTCTATGTGAAGACTGTTCCTGCCAGGGGGGTGGCAAGGAAATTGCAACCTTTGTTTTCAGGACCCTACCCTGTAGTTGATCGGGTAAATGATGTTGTTATCAAGGTTCGTCCTATACAAGGGGGGAAAGTAACCACTTTACACACTGACAGGGTGAAAGTGGTCAAGGAGGAGTGTATTACGAAGAAGCAAAATCGTAATGCTTATCCTATTCATGAAGGTGGAGAGACTGGGAATGAAGGGGAAAGTGCAGGTGAGGAAATAAATGAGAAAGAATGTATCCCAGGGCCTGTAATTGACTTCAGTTTGCCTCCTCCACAAGTAAGTCAGGCTACAGGTAATGGAGTAACTGGCAACTCGGCGGATTTGCGGCCAGCCGCCACTGAGTCAAGGCCAGCCACCACTCCCTCACACCACACCACATCTCACACTCCGCGACCTTGTAGATAGTCTGCGGTCACATTCTAGTGTCCCAGACTACCCGTTGTGTATGGATAGACCTATTAAATATCAAACTGCACAAGCAGAGGCACCTGGTGTGACTGAAACACAGACTGAAATGACTGAGGACAAAACAGGAGACATGTAGTTTTTACTAAATGAATATATAATAGTCAGGTGAACTTGTGGTTATAGTTTTACAAATCTCTTGCAGATGATTGCTTGGGTTTGGGTGAGTCCATCCCAATTGGAATCGATTGGACCATGAGAGGAGACACCTGCCAACTTGGGATTGGTGTTTTCACCTGCGGGTCATTTGATGATTACAGGAAATAACTATGTAGTCCCATTTGTACTTAATAAGGAGGAGTTGTTCCAACCTTTACGTGTTGCTCGCGACTTGAGTGATGCCATATTGTGGAATATAGGCCATATATAGTTGCTTCATTACGGAATACTGTGCATGCATTTCAAACTGAATTTGATGCTCGCTATCAGGATTTGAGCAGTTATATAGACCATCTCATGTCAGATAATCCATGGATTCGTCGCTCCAGAAGGGGTGCGATCGACATATTGGGGCAGTTTGCCAATGTTTTGTTTGGAACAGCTACTCAACAACAGGTTGATGACATTCATGCTAGATTAGGGAGCCTTGAGACGATGTCAGAGAAGGAGAGGTCAGTATTAAATGTTCATTCCAAGGTACTGAATAGTACAATAAGGAACGTGTCACATATGCAGGCAGCACTGTTCAAGATACAGAAGGCTGCAAATATTTCTTACAGTATCATACAATTGTATTCATTGAAGACCTTAGAGTTGGAGAATGAAGTAAAGATGTATGAGGCCTTGTTTAACCTTCAACTCGCCCTGTCTGACATCATAGCTGATCATTTTAGAATTAAGCTGGGTATACAAGAAATGCTTCAGGCTAGGCTGAGTTTAGATATTGTCCCTAACGAAATCTTGTTGGAATTATTGGGGAATATCTCACTCAAGGAGCCGGGTCTACTTTTCCCAGAGAGGCCAGAATATCTAGCACTGTACCGTGACATCATCAAAGTTGTACCTCGAGGTTACATGTCAGCTGTGTGCTTTTACTTACTAATACCAGTGTTGGGTGACCCTTCTGATGTATTTGACATTTTTAGGATCACCTCACTTCCTTACAATGTGCCTGCTACGGAGGTCTACGTGAGAGTACTTCACCAGTATAACTTCCTTGCTTTCACGGAAGACTGCCTCCATTATGTGCTGTTTCGAGATTCTGCCAGTTGCAGGGACCACAAGGACTTGGTGATCTGTGAACCTTTGGGATCCGTCAATCATGTCGCGACCCCATCTTACTTGAGTCCATACTCAGACGTCGACGTGCACGGAACCCCGCCATGCCCTACTCACGACGAGGACGTGTGATCTCATCTTTGGGGGGAGAAATGTCGGGAAGCTGACAAGCCTCCCCTCAGGCAGATGCAAGCAGACACACAGCTGTTACAGGTGTGGAGATGAGTACATCTGCTGGATGTGAGTTTAGAGTGAAACACGGACAGAAGAGAAAGAGTAGGGAATTCGATGTCGACTCTACGTATAGCTACGGACAATAAGAATAGGGAGGTGGAGTAAGGAAGGGAGGTTGAGGGATAAAGTAGAGTAAATGGAAGGAGGAGAGAGAGAGAGAGAGAGGGGGGGGTGATGGTGGTGTTGGTTAGTTGTTTATACAGACAAGTGCTGACTATGCAGTTCAGGGCGTGAGAGCACATGCTGATTATGGAGTTTTGCGCCGTGGGAATGCAAGCTGACACAGCGTTCTGCTAGGGCCTCTACGGTGGATGACACGCGGGTGATATGTGGATGAGGGCGGTGGATGAGTGGGTGAGGCCATCACCCACCTCGCAACCATGTGACCTGCTGGTAAACATCGGCAACCCTTGAGGCCAGAATAGGGTACGGACCTCAGCTGAGACTTGGGGTTAAGCAGAGCTCTGGGTGACGCCGTGACGGGAGGACGCAGCTTGACGTGGCCTGGCGCGGAGACACGTCGCGAGGGACGTCACTGTGTAGCCAAGAGTAAAAGTTCCAGGGACGACATGATAGCACTTCTGTTAACAGTGAGTTAAAAGTACATGCTTATTGTAGTTGCGGGTACAACTTGTGAACAGTGCTATTATAGTTGTCTGTTGTCTAGGACTGGTAAAAAGGACTCCTAGTTAGAAACGGAAGGAGAAAAGACTTTAAATGTTTAAATGTGTTTTTCTTGTACTATGTAACAGTGTAACTTTATATATATAAGTAAATAAAGAGAGTGCTTTACTTATAACAGCACTAGTAATTATTATAGGATTAAATATATAAGATTGCTTTTAAAGCACAGAACTTTTATGAGAGCTTTGATTAATTAATATTGTGTTAGTAATAAAGTGAATTGAGTGTAGATGTTTTAGTGCGGTTTCTAGCACGGAACTTTATATGAAGTGAAATGAGGTGGGAAAATACCTCATGACTTTTGTGTGTAAATATCTTGTGAATACTTTTTTGTAATTAAAGCCTAGAAAAGTCATATCATTCTTTCACTTCTTCCAGTTCCCAGTTCTAAGTACATGTGTATAGTGGTGTATAGTGAAGACTCAAGTCGCGCGTTGCCAGTGTCTGAATGATTCACGCTACCACAGTATTAAATACGGGAGGATAATATTCCCGAGATAAGTATCATTTCGGCACCTAGGCAGCGCTGCGACAGAGGGATGACTTTTGAAGGTCAGTAATTTTTACAGACGAGAAAACTTTTTCACCTGTCTATGCTCATGGATGCCGGTGTTGGCGTTTAAGGGCAACAAGACATGCAAGAATAATATTCAAGAAACATTGAGAAGTGGTCGTGTGACAGTGTCCTTACATGGGTGGATATGGTGGGGTGGTGTTGGAGAGCTTACAACCATTGATGGTAATTTGGATGGAGAGCTGTATGTGCATATTCTTGAAACCTCCTTCCTCCCTTCAGTGCGGGCGTATGCCATCCCTGAACCTCAATCCATTTACATGGTGCAGGACTGCTCTTGCATCCACACAAGCAGGGTAGCAAGGAGATGGTTTGAGGCTCATCTAGAGATAATTCTGTTGGATTGGCCCCCTAAAGGGGCAGATTGCAACCCTATAGATAATCTCTGGGGATGTATGGTTCGTGAGTGGCATGTTGAGATCAAAACCAAAGAAGCGGTAGAGAAGAAAGCAAACGAAGTTTGGGAGGGAATAAGGAACCGGCCAAACCTTTGTAGCAATCTAGTAGACTCCCTCCACAGCAGACTGCAGGAGGTAATCGAGGTAGAGGGGTGTTGGACACATTATTAAATATGTAAAAGTGCTCTAGTTGCTGGTATCTTGTGAAACCACCCGTGCAGACTACATAGGAAATTATGATTGAAAACTATTCCCTCTGGCCAACCCATTAAAGTAAACTAAACTCTATTCTAAAAGCAACAATATTTTCCAGGGGTGAGACAGAGGATGTATTTGTTTCTTTCGTATGAATCTGTAAGCAATACCTTCATGTGGATTTATTGTTATGTTATTATTGTAGCTGTTATTATGCCTTCGTATTTCCAACTTTGCCCACTAACAGTTTATGAGTATATAAGGAGCGAAAAACTAGTGCTGAGTTTCTAATATATTTTATTACTTTTGTTGAAGGTTTTACTGTGACGAGTTAAATATTATGACATAGCCAGAGTAATACGTGTGATATACTGTATACTTCAGTAAAAGAATGACGAAATAAAAACTTGAAACTTATACAATTGATTGTTTATTGACAAATAATGTTACAAAAGAGAATATTAAATTTTAATATAGAATAAATATACAAAACAATAAATGAAAACATTGATATAATAAAATGGGTAACAATGTAATAACCAGATGGAATATTGATGCACCATGCATATAGAAAAAGATAACAAGGGAGAGCAATACAAATAAAAAGTTCTGTTACATTTTGACTATGGCACTGACTTATACCAGTAATAATAATAACAATAACAACAACAAGAACAACAACAACAACAACATCAACAACAATAACAATAATAATTGATTTGATTGATTTGATTTGATTAATTTATTACGCCCGAAGGCGACAAACCTATTACAGTGCCATGTGGGCATATGTGAGGTGAGTACAAGGGAACCCGTGCCACGCAGGACACGCTGTCTAGCTAAAACAAATTAACACCCACCAAAGTGTGGATGACGCATGAGAATAACATCTAGATTATCATCATCCAATAAATGTTTACAAGTGTCCACTAATGTGAGTCCATGTGGTATTAAATCAGAGACAAGTGGACATTGCAGGCAATAGTGGTCAAGGGTGTTGGCATTGGGTGCGTCACTCAGCTTACAGGAGGAAAAACGAGGTGCGTTGTCAACCTCAGCCACTTGCCACACATGTCGGTATCCCAGTCTGAGGCGGGCACACACCACGTTATGTCGACGAACCATAAGACCACTACGACGATATCTATGGGGCCGATGTAGAAAGTGGTCATAATCTTGGATAGACAAATTGTGAGTCCTCTCAGCATTTCTATGGTGGAGAATAGGGGAGCGGGCTGCTCTGCGTATTATCTGCTTGTAGCAAATGGGGAAGACATTAGTGGGATCCACAGCAGGCAGATCCAGTCCGCAGGCAGTCCTTGCAATGAGGTCAGCGGTGTTGTTAGCTGCAAGACCAATATGAGAAGGAATCCACAGAAAGTGCACAACCAGCGAACGATCGCGGGCAGTGGCCAATTGACGGAGTATCTGCATAACTATGTGTTGATATGCAGGCCTGGGAGAGGAGAGGGCATGGAGGGCCGACTGTGAGTCACAGATGATCAAGCCACTGTTGTTCGTCCGTACTAATAAAGTAACTGCATCGCAGAGTCCATGTAGTTCGCAATATGTAGAGCTCGATGAGGTTGGCAGTCGACAGCCCAACCAGCCCCCTTGAGGTGGATCCAGACTTGGGGAAAACACTGCACAACCAGCACTTTCATCCTCCTGCAGGGAGCCATCAATGTAGATATGGTGGGCCGAAGGGAGGGAAGATGACAGCCTGGCGATAGTCTCCAAAGCTAGCTGTTTCTGAAGCTGAGGCAGGTCAGTCTTGGAGGCCGGAGTGTATAAGACAGCAGGAACAGGGGTCTGCCAAGGTGGAATGCCACAGTCCACCTCCTCTGTAAGCACTGGTATATTTATGTTTAGCTGTCGGACATATGAACAAACAGTATTAACTAGAGTGCGGCCACCACTGCAAATCAAAGGTCTTGGTGCAGTGGGATCAAGGGACTACCGAATGATGTGAGCGTAGTGGGTAGAAAGGTGAGGATAATGCAGGCACTTAACGCTGAAGTATGTCACCATGGAGTATATTCTCTCAACAAGTGGTGGTAGGTTCAGTTCAAGTTGCATGTTGACAATTCTGGTTGAGCCAGGGCAGCCCAGGATAAGTCTCATTACTGCATTTTGGAACTTCTCAAGAGGTTGTAAGGCTGTTCTGGAAAGTTGACAAAGAGCAGGGGAGCGATAATCAACAACTGATCGAATGAACGCTATGTATATGGATCGTGCGACAGGAATAGACACCCCGGCAGCATAATTAGTAAGCCACTTGAGAGGTTTTAGGCGCTGCTGTAGCCGGGTTAGCAGACCCTGAACAATCGGATGTACACATTGTCTTGCAGGAATGGAGGGAGAAATCCGTACCGGTGCCCCAAGATAAAGGTACTGCGTGCATAGGGTATAACACAATCCCCGACAGAGAATACAGGTAGTGTTCTTGCTGGATGAGAAGTGAAGATTTTACTCTTTTCTGGTGAGATAATGAGTCCACATTTGGAAGCCGCCTCGTGGAACCAGTGAAGGAAACGCAGCAGATCTGCTGAGGAATTTGAGTGAATGCAGATGTCATCAGCATCGCAAGTAATTGTGATTCCAGGGAAGTCACGAAGGAAGGTGAGTAGGCGATGTACAAGGATGTTAAACAAAAAAGGACTAAGGACACCACCTTGTGGAGTACCAAGCTCAAAAACCTTAGCAGTGCTGCATGCGCCCTTAAAAAGAACACGAGAGGATCTGTTGGTTAGGTAACCACGTATCCATCGCAGCAGGTTTCCCTTAACTCCAAAATCCACCAGCTGGTCGAGGATGATGGCTCTGTTGGCGACATCAAAGGCACTCGTTAAATCAATGAAGGCCACTACACTGGTGGGGGACAGGAGGGTGTATAGCTCCATGAGGCGGTGATGTGTCCCTTGATGCGGTAAAAAGCTGTACAATCGGGGCGAGAGCTTGCCCTGCAGCCTAAACAACAGTCTTGTGAGAAAGATGCGTTCTAGTACTTTACTGAAGCAGGAGGTGAGGGAAACAGGTCGGAATTTATCAGTACCAGGTTTAGGAATAGGCACGATTGTACTGTGGGTCCAGGCTTGTGGCACATATCCCAGACGGACGCAAAAGTTGAAAAGCTGGAGAAGGGGAGTGCCAGGAACTTTCAGGAGGACACGGAGGACAGAAAAAGCGATCCCATCATCACCTGGAGCCGTTACCCTACCCCTGGCGAGGGCCCGTCGCAACTCATCATCAGTTATAGCCACACCATCCTCATCATCTGTCCTCAGCAAAGCGGCGGTGAGACGGAGTACACGAACGTTTTTCTTGGTGGAGAGTGCGTCCTGTATGTGTGCAGGAAGGGTGCAAGCCCGTGACTGTGCAGACAAGGCATCTACAAGATCCTGTGCGTACTGTGCTGGACTGTGGTGGACACTAGGGGGCTTTTTCTTAACAACCTTGTTGATATGGCGCCACATGGAACCAACAGTTGTTTGATGATTGATGCCATCTGTAAGTTTCTGCCATGATTCAGTATAAATGCAGTGCTGGAGAGCAACTCGATCATCCCTCGACAATCGATACCGATGGAGACTCTCGGGGGAAGGTCGTCTTTGAAAGGCAAGTCCGTCTTCCACTGCCTTCCTCTCTGCCTAAGTGATACGATTATCCAGTGTCCAGATGTGGGCATCATGATGGCGTGTAATGTGTGGCCTGCTGACATAATGGGTGTAGAAGTCATGTGTGGAGCTGACAAGTGATGAATACAACTTTTCGGGACACTGAAGGTTGAACGTGGGAAGAAGGTTTGTTATATAGGAGACGTATGTAGGGCAGTAATTGGGTGGGATTGCAATGCGAGTATGTCTGTGTACAGGGGAAGGTGTAGCAGGGAGGGAATAATGAAGGCTGAGAGCAGTATGATCAGAAAAGAGAGCAGGGATTGATGAACACCTGACTTGGGACGCCACGAGGCCGGATGTAAGGATGTGATCTTGTGCCTCCTCGAGAGTGTGTGGCCCCACCGATGTCCCAGTGGGTGAGCTGATTATGACGAATATACTCAAGAAGATTAGTCCCATTACGGTTAACAGTGGCAGAAAGGTCCCCCAAAGCAGGGTGTCGGGCATTATAATCCCCCATGTATATCATGCCACGGATGGTGGAAGCTGGAAGAGCAGCTGTATGCAACCTGCCTGGCGCAGAATACACATTGCATACCCGAACTGTGCCGCTTCCAATGGTGACCTCAAGAAGCTGGAAGGTTGTCTCGTCATTTACAGAGCTTTGGAGGAAACGGTGCTGGATGGAGGAGTGAACATACGTGACAAGTCCATTCCT
>JAGKTI010039744.1:0-10514 GCA_018397915.1 Birgus latro | reverse complement strand
ATAACTGTTCCTCTCGTCTACTGACATCTGGTCCAGAATTTCCATTGTGGCATCCTTGAGGCCAGTAGCCAGCTTCACTGCCCTCTGCCTATCATCCCAACCATTCTGATCAGCAAGTAGCTCAAAACTGTGCAAGGTAAGCTTCAACTTCCTAATGTTTCTTTTTAATTTGACCCCCATTATAGGCATGCACTTCACTGGTTTGGAGCCCAAAAACTGGGCTTAAAATTTTTGCGTTCTGATTATTCAACCCTGTTATGCTATCTTTAGATGCTTGGGATCCATCAAGATGCACCCTACACTGTCCATTCTTTCCATATGCTCCTTGTACACTAGCCTGAGGCTCAGCAGTGCAATATTTTTCTGCAGCCTTAATTTTCTTACTAATTGTCTTCACATGGTCGACTACATGGTACATGCTTCAACTGGTTATCTAACTGCTGTCTGCACTCCATCACTATTCCCTCACTAATCTTCAGCTGGTTGTTCACATGCTGTTTGGATTCCATCACGTTTTTGCTTACATCATACTTCTGCTGCCATAGCTCAGCATATACTTCCTCCTTCAACTGTTGTTGCTCTTCCTTCATTTCCCCCATGAAAGCTTCTACCTGTCCTTGCATCCTCAGTTGTAACTCCCTCTGATGCTCTTGTAATGCCTCTTGAAGCTGTTCATATCATTCTTTCTGTTCTTCACTTTGTACCTGTAGCTGTTCACTCTGTGCTTGCAACTGTTCTTTCATTTCTTCATTTTGAGCCTGTAGTTGTCCTTTTAGTTCTTTCTGTTCTTCATTCTGTGCCTGTAATTGTTCTGGGGGTTCTTTCTGTCCTTTATTCTGTGCCTGTAATTGTTCCGGGGGTTCTTTCTGTCCTTCATTCTGTGTTTGTAATTGTACACTTTGTGCTTGCAATAGCTTCTTAAGCCGCCCAGTCCCGACCGGTTTTTTACCCAGCCTACCCCCAGATCCCGAACGATTTTCGACTTTTTGTTTTTTGGCTGAAACCTTCGCTTTTGGTGAGAAACATCGAAAATTCATAGTGAAATCGCGATCCTGAGGGGAAAAAATTTTGATACATGTGTCACTCAACCTTACGTTTTTCTTCTTTTTCAGGGTGCCTGACTAAAAAAAAAAACAACTATGGAAGGGTTAACTAATTCAAGGCACTTTAAATTACGTATTTATTTCATTTATATGATACGAATTTATGTGTTGTAGAAGTCTATACTGGTTTTCACACAATAATATAGGGGTTTATAAGCATTGTTCACTTACCCAAAACCCCAGTATATGGTACCTTCCTTTACGGCATTACCACCTCATCACTTCTGTTTGTTTCTACCTCTAGCTTCTTTGTTTCTTTGTCCTCCACCTCAGGAATCACTTTCACCGTGAATTTCGTCATTGGAGAGACTGTGGGGCAACATACCTTTACTGGCTAGGTTACTGCTAACAGGTGAATTGCCCAGTGTGGGGGGAGGGGGGGGAAGGGGTGGTTAGGAGGGGCCAGGCAGTATCCCCGCTTGACAGCAGGTAGTGGAAGGTCTCCAACATATACCTACCAAAAAACACTGGCAAATGTTGAAAAATGTGCATACAATGGGCCTTGCAATTGTGTGATGTACGATGCAAGTCGTTGGGTCTGTCCGCGGAAAAAAGTAGCGACGTGCATCGTAGGTCGTTGGGACTCGGCAGGTTAATTGCAGCCAGCAATGCCTCCTCTTGCCATGCTTTGCCTCGTGTCTGGACACCTTCTGACTCCATGTCAAAGGTTAGATTCACTGCAGCACTTTTCTAATGATTCACACTTCTGACACAAATGTTACATCCTTGTCCCACGCTGACACAGGCTCCAACAGCAGTAGTACAGTATAGGAAGGACATTGCCCAGTGAGTTGTTCTTCCTAAAGACAGCGTTTCTGTATACAACAACACAGAGTAGCACAGGCATTGTAAATAAACACTGGCTTCACTGTATTTTCCAGATAATTACACTTAATGCTTACTAACAACAACACTTCACTGTTTTCACAAGTACCACAGCTATACAATCTTCACTAACTGCAATTACACTTAATGCTTGCCAATTTCGCCTCACTGTTTTCACAAGTACCTGAGCTACTTCACTGCACTGAACTACACTCACACTGAACTGAAAACTGACTGAAGCTACTCTAACCTTTTCCCCATCCTTATATGAGCTCCCTATGTACAAAAATCCTCTACTAGGTTCTCAAGAAAGCAACCCAGAAGCATGCAAGAAGCACTTGCCAGTTTGAGTCCTATGTAGGTCCAGTATGTCCACTTTTCACAAAGGCCATAGTGCAGGATTCAAGGCAAGAAAGGGGCAGGTATGTGAAATGGAAAAATTTTAGGGATGTTGCTGGTACTGTGGAAAGCCAGGACACAGAAAAGAGGACTACTACAAGTGGAAGAGGGAACAGGAGAAGACCGGTGGAGGTTTCTGGTTTTGCGGGAAGTTGGGACACAAGAAGGAAGATTGTCATAAACGGAAGAAGGAGGAAGAACAGAGTAGTGTATGGAAATCTTCAGTTGTAACAAAAGCATGTTGGACAAGTAGCGAGGTGGGACACTTCAGTTTTGAGTGTCCAAAGAAGAAAAAGGATGATAAGAAGAAGGCTGCAGAAGACCAAGAAGAAGCTTAAAAAAGGGGTAACCACCAGCTGGGTTTCCCAAGTCGCCCCACCACTGAGAAATTGCAAAAGAATGGCAATCGACAGTGTGTGAACAGACGGAAGGATAGACGGGAAGAAGTGTTCCCTGGTGATTGATTCAGCCTCAGAGCAGACTTTTGTGAGGCCTGATGTGCTACATCATTGTTATCTGCCTGAGTCATCAGAACAACTGTGAGGTGTAAGTGGGCACCATGCAGAACTGAGGGGACCACTGGAAGGCCAGACTGAAGTGGCAGGGCAAGAGGCTACTCTTTCAGTTTACGTGGCCGACACGGAGGATCCTTGCCTTCTGGGTCTGGACTATCTGATGTCCATGGGGTGTGAGCTGGATTTCTGCTCCATGAAGCTGAAGATTCGAGGAAGGTCAGTTCCCATCACGGCATTGAAACGTACCAGTTCTGGTGGTGAGGTGAGGGCACTCCGCACTACAGTGATACCCCCAAATTCAGAACTGTTGCTCCAGTGTAAAGTGAGTGGCTCTTTTGACAGCTGTATAAGGGTAGTGGACTCTGATGTACGGTGCAAGATGAAGGCCAGAGTGTTGGTGAGGAGAACACTGGTGGAAACAGGTGCAGATGAAGTGCAGGTTGTGATGGCCAATTTCTCGCGTGAGCCACAGAAGATCAATGAGGAAGAAATTGTGGGACTGTGCCAGGTGGAGGACCCTGAGTGGCATCAGAGGAAGGCCTGTTAAAGGAGCGTAGTCAAAGAAGAAGGGTACGTGCCAGACCACTTACAAGACCAATTTTCAAGGAGTAGCCAATGCCTGGATGGCTCACAAGCAGTGAAGTTGAGGCAGTTGCTGACGAAGTTTGCTGATGTTTTCTCCACCGGAGACCTAGACCTGGGGTGCACTGATCAGGTGGAGCATCGTATAGACACTGGGGATCACCGCCTGATTAAACAGCCAGCACGGAGGATGGCACCAACCCAGTGGCAAGAAAAGGAAAAGGTGATGGAGAATCTCCAGAGTCAAGGGATAATAGAAAAGTCCAGCAGTCCTTGGGCATCAGCAGTGGTTCTGGTAAGGAAGAAGGATGACTCAGTATGGAGTTGTGTTGATTATTGAGCCCTGAATGATGTGACAGTCAAGGACGCATACCCTTTGCCAAGAATTGATGACACCCTGAATGCTCTGTCAGATGCTAAGTGGTTCTTCACCCTAGACATGAAGGCAGGATATAATCAGGTCAAGGTTGCAGTGAAGAACAAAGAGAAGACAGCCTTTTCATACGGGCAGGGTTTATGGCAGTTTAAGCTGATACCTTTTGGCCTATGCAATGCCCAGCTACTTTTAAGCGTCTAATGGATCGAATACTGGAGGGCCTGCACTGACAAACGGCCCTCATCTATCTGGACGATGTAACTGTGTTTGGATGGACTTTCGATCAGGAATTGGAGAGGCTGTTGAAGGTGTTGAGCAGCACCCTACCTGTATCTCTGACCGACTTGGAGGGAGTTCCAACATACTTAACCTCTTCCTAACAACTAATCCTTCTGCTTACACTGTTAATCTTTTCTCTCCTTTAGGCTCCTCCAATCATAACCTTATTACCTTAACCTGTCCTATCGCTCAGGTACGGCCTGTGGACCCGTCAAAGAAATATAAATTGTTGCACTTTGGAGCTGCAGATTGGGAGGCCCTGAGGTAATGCTTCTTTGATTTTCCTTGGAATGATTATTGCTTCCATGGCCGGGAGCCATCTGAGTGTGCCTTGCGCATTACGGAGGTTATTCTCTCGGGCATGGAAGCATACATTCCTTTCTCATATCCTCTGACTAATGCAAGAAACCCTTGGTTTAATCACGCGTGTTCTAATGCTGTCCGCAACAAGGAGAGGGCCTTTAAAAGGTACCGGAGCCAACCCACAACTGAATCACATCTTTTTTATATTTCTGCCCAGAATCGTGATAAGTCTATTCTTCGCTCTGCTAAAAATGTCATCCGTGCTAAATGTTCTCAACTCATCAACTCAAATTCTTCTCGCTCCTTCTGGCACCTTGCCAAAAACCTTGCTAACAACTTTACCTCATCATCCTTCCCTCCTCTTTTCTACTCTGATGGCTCTGTAGCTATTTCATCTACTGATAAAGCAGATCTCTTCGCTCAGACTTTCTCCTCCAATTCTACCTTAGATGATTCTGGTGCTGTTCCTCCATCACTTCCCCCCATCTGACTTCCTCATGACAGACATTAAAATTTCTTCAACTGATGTATTTTCTGCCATCACTGGCCTCAATACTAACAAGGCATATGGACCAGATGGAGTCCCTCCTGTTGTCCTCAGGAATTGTGTTTCTGTGCTTACACCCTGCCTAGGTAAACTCTTTTGCCTTTGTCTATCTACTTGTACCTTTCCTTCTTGCTGGAAGTTTGCTTTCATTTAGCCAGTCCCAAAGAAGGGTGACCATTCCGAACCCTCTAACTCTCATCTAAATGCTTTAACATCCTGTGTCTCAAAAGTTTTCCAGTCAATTCTTAACCCATCACGTCCCGAACGATTTCCCACCTCCAATACCCCCCAGTCCCGAGCAATTTTGGATTTTTTATTTTTTTGGCTCAAACCTTCGCTCTTGGCGAGAAACATCGAGAATTCATAGGGGAATCGCCCTCCTGAGGCTATAAATGGTGCTACAGGTGATGAGTCAGCCTTACGTTTTCCCTCTTTCTCAGGGTACCTGGCTAAAGAAAACGAAATATGGAAGGGTTATCTAATTCAAGCCACTTTAAATTACGTATTTATTGATGTATTTGGTACGAATTTATGTGTAGTACAAGACTATATTGGTTTTCACACATTTATTTAGGCAATAGAAGCATTGTTCATTCACCGAACACATCCACATGTGGCACCTTCCTTAATGACATTACCACCTCATTACTTCTGTTTGTTTCTACCTCTAGCTTCTTTATTTTTGTCCTCCACCTCAGAAATCACTTTCACCGCGAATTTCGTCCTTGGAGAAAGCGTGGGGCAACATACCTTTACTGGCCAGGTTACTGCTAACAGGTGAATTGCCCAGTGTAGGGGGGAGGGAGAGAGGGGGGTTAGGAGGGGCCAAGCAGTATCCCCGCTTGACACCATGTAGAGGAAGGTTTCCCACATATGCCTACCAAAAATCACCAATGAAACTTGAAAATTGTGCAAATTATCACCCTTGCAATTGCACAACGTACCCGTACTTTGACAGGTCTAGCTGTGACAAAACGTTACGATGTACCCATACGTCGATGAGATGCCTCGGGTTAACAGAAAAATCTTAAAGAACCTTTCCTGTCACAACCTTCTTTCTGATCGTCAGTATGGGTTCCTTCAGGGACACTCCACTCGCGATCTTCTCTCCTACCTTTCAGACTCCTGGTCATCATCCTTTCGGGACTTTGGCGAAAGCTTTGCCATTGCACTTGACATCTCAAAGGCTTTCGATCGAATCTGGCATAAATCTTTAATTTCCAAACTGCCCTCCTACGGTTTCTATCCTTCTATCTGTGCCTTCATATCTAGCTTCCTTTCTGGCCATTCTATAGCCGCTGTTGTAGACGGCCATCGTTCTTCTCCTATCAACAGTGGTGTTCCTCAGGACTCTGTCCTATCACCAACTCTCCTCCTTTTATTCATCAATGACCTTCTAAGCTGTACATCTAACCCTATCCACTCATATGCTGATGATCCCACCCTTCACCTTTCCATTCGGTTTCTGCAACGTCCATCTCAGCATTTACTTCAACAAACAAGGGATGAGGCTATGGCACACCTAATGTCTGACTTGGCTCGTATGTCTGATTGGGGTAAAATAATCTTGTTATTTTTAATGCGTCAAAGACTCAGTTCTTACACTTACCAACCTGACAAAATCTTCCTCAGGATTACCCACTAATGTTTAATAATGTCCAGCTCAGTCCTGCATCATCCTTGAACGTGCTTGGGGTTTCATTCACTCGGGATTTATCTTAGAAAAAACAATTATTACATCTCTTGTGAAATCTGCTTCTAAGAGATTAGGTGTGCTAGGCCGACTCCGAACTTTCTTTACCCCTGCACAGTTGTTGACCTTGTACATGGGCTTTATTCCCCCCTGTATGGAGTACAACTCTCATGTGTGGGGAGCCTTCCCACATGCAGCTCTTCTCAATAGGGTGGATCAAAGGCTTTTCGTCTCATTAATTTTCCTCCACTTATTGATTCCCTTCAACCTTTGTCTCTTCGCTGCACTGTTGCATCTTTATCTCTCTTCTGTCACTACTTCAATGGTCACTGTTCCTCTGAACTGTCTGCTCGCATCTCTCCACCTCTACGACGGGCACGTAGTACCCGTCTAACAAAAAACTCTCATCCCATCCCTTTTCTGTCCAACTCTCTAATGCAAGAGTTAACCGTTACTCCCAATCCTTCATTTATGCAACTTGTCAACTCTGGAACTGTCTCCTCTGTCTGCATTCCCTACTTCCTATAATCTCCAGTCTTTCAAATGCACTGTGTCCAGGCATCTGGAAATGAATGGATCTTGAATTTGGCTCTCTTTTGTATTGTTTTTGTTTTTTCTTGGAAGGAACAGTATGCGGGCCCATGGCCTTTGGTTGCTTCTTCCTCGTATTAAAAAAAAAAAAAAAAAAAAAGGATCCACACAGCGCACCTCAAGCTGAACCCCAAGAAGTTCTGTTTCAGAATGAAGTAAAGTACCTGGGACACATTGTATGCGAAAGCAGCGTCTGGAGTGACCCGGAGAAGGTGGCAGCCATGGAAAACTGGCCAGTTCCAACTTGTGTGAAGGAGCTACGGAGTTTCCTTGGCTTGTGGACCTACTACCGGCATTTTGTCAATTGAAATGATAGCTGCACCTCTGCACAAGCTGCTGAGGAAGAGGCAGAAGTTTGCGTGGACAGCAGAGACTCAGAAAGCCATTGATGATCTTAGGCATGCACTGGCAAGCTCTCCAGTATTGCCGTACCCTGATCACAGTCAGCCATTTATCTTGGACTGGGATGCTAGTGACCATGGTATTGGTGGAACCATTTCGCAGAAGAAGAATGACAAGGAGCATGTGGTGGTGTATTATAACAAGAAGCTCAGCAGCCCACAGGAGTGGAACTACTGTGACCTATAAGGAGCTCTTGGCAGTGCTTATGAGCCTTGATTTCTTCCATCCTTACCTGTATGGGTCAAACTTCATCATCAGGATGGACCATGTGGCACTTAAGTGGCTGAAAACGCTAAAGTATCCAGAAGGATAACTGGCATGCTGGCTCGGGAAGCTAGACCAGCACAATTATGAGATGCAGCACCGTCCTGGGCGGGTACATGGCAATGCTGACAGATTGAGTCGTTGGCATTGTGATCCAGAGTGCCAGCAGTGTAATAAAGAGGATCATAGTAAGAAATGCAGCCAAACTGCAGTAACAGGGCCAACGTCAGATGAAGCAGACCTGAAGAGGATGCAGGTGGAGGATGCAGATTTACAACCAGTGCTAGAGTGGCTGTAGCGGAGTACAGTGCGACCATCTTGGGAAGAAGTTTCCAGGTTAACTGTGTTCAAGAGTTACTGGAATCAGTGGGACCTTCTTCTTTTGACTAACGGACAACTGGAGCATCAGTGGGAGACACCCGATGGTCTCAGAAAGTATTGGCAACTGGTGGTTCCAAAGAAGATGAGGTCCGAGATCTTGGATGAGTCCCATAACCAGAGCTTTAGTGGGCACCTGGGACTGAGGAAAGCTCTAAGCTGGCTGCAACAGGGATTCTACTGGATTGGCATACATCAGGATGTTGAAGAGTGGTGTCGGGCCTGTGATGTGTGTTGTGGCAAGAAGGGACCCAAGAAACTTGGTTGCGCCCCTCTCCAGCTATACCAAGTGGGTGCACCGATGGAAAGAGGACATTGCTAGACCTCTGCCACTGACTGAAAGAGGGAACCGGTATATATGTGTTGCCATGGACTACTTCACAAAGTGGCCAGAAGCCTATGACATCCCCAATCAAGAGGCTGCGACTGTTGCTCAGGTGTTGGTTGACCAGTTTTTCTGTTGTTTTGGGATGTCACAAGAGCTACATTCAGACCAGGGTAGAAGCTTCGAGTCTGCTGTGTTCCGTGAGTGCTGCAAGTTATTGGGGATCAAAAAGACCAGAACGACCCACTAAGACCACAATCAGATGGGATGGTGGAGAAATTCAGCTGAACACTGGGACAAGAATTGGCCAAGTACTGCTTAGAGGGACAAGCAGAATTGGACTAGAAATTACCTGCTTTGCTGATGGCATATCGGTCTGCATCCCATGAGTCTACCGGCTACACATCTGTGAAACTGGTGTTGGGCACCGAGTTACGCTTACATGTTGATTTGTTAATGGGAAGACCACCTGATGAAGAGCTGCCTACAGGCCCCCTCCAGCTATGCGAAGCATCTTCAGGAAAGGCTGGCTGAGGTACATCATCAGGTGCAAGGAGCCCTCAAGTTTTCAGGAGAGATGATGAAGTGCAAGTATGATGTCAAGGCAAGTGAGGTGAGCTTCAAGGACGGTGACCAAGTTTGGTTATACAATCCTCAGCAAAAGAAGGGACAGTCACCGAAGCTGCAGAGGCCATGGGATGGGCCTTACACTGTGTTGGACCGCCTATCAGACATAACCTATCAGATTCGGGGAGGCAGGGAGTCTCGCCCAAAGGTGGCACACGTGAGTCGTCTGTGGCAGTACCATGGGCCAGGACAGTACAGCTGGGACGTCCCCGAGGAATCGTCCTCTCCCGCAGCCAAGGATGTTGAGGAGGACCAAGGAGCTGAACTGCAAGAGGATGGTGGGTGACAGTTTACCAAGAGAAAAAGTGAATCAGGAAGAGGACCGAGAACTTCCTGGAGAGGTGGACTGTGTGGAGGAGCAAGGACGTCGTTGGAAGCGGCATAGAAGAAAACCTAATAAGTTGAAGGATTATTTTGTGTATAGTTAGATGTTTCATTAGGATTAAGGTTTATGTTTGTATATACTGTGTAGTTTTGTTGGGACGACAAAGAACTAGGGAGAGGGTAGTGTTAAGAAGCAAGATTTGCCAGTTAGGCAGTCGAGAAGCATCTCGCTGCTTCCCGATGTTTACAATGGTTCCAGTACGAGTTAGAGTTGCCAGTTTGCCTGCTGTTTGTGAGTGTAGTTGTTTCGTAAGTTATGCATTAACTTTTATGCTCTTTTTTTCTCAATAATGTTTTATTTACGTGCTTGTTTGTTAAACTGTGAGATCTGATTTAAGTTTGTATGCTAAATAATTTAGAACGTTGTGCAGTGTGGGAGAGTTCTGGCATGTTTCGGTTGTCTGTGAGTTGGTAACTGTTGTTGCTAGGGGCAAGTACAGGACCAGCATGCCCTAGAATGTTGGAGAAGCATGCAAGCTTATATAAGGATGGGGACGGGACTAGTTCAAATTTAGCCAGTTTTCAGTTCAGTTTGAGTGTAGTGCAATGTCAGTGCAGTGAAGTTTGTATATTTTCGGTACTTGTGAAAACAATGAAGTGTTGGCAGTGAAATGTTATTAACGTTTGTATATCATCGGTACTCGTGCAAAAAGTGAAGTGTTGTCAAGCATTAAGTGTAATTGCAGTTACTAAAGTTTGTACAGGTCAAGTGCTTGTGAGAATAGTGAAGTTGGAAAGCATTAAGTGGAATTATTTGGAAAATAAAGACAGTGAACTTCAAGAAGCCAGTGTTTTTGCCTCAGCTGATCTTGTGTGTTGTACACCAAAAGGATGACCATAGGAAGAACAACTCACTGGGCAACGTCCTTCCTCATACTACTGCTGCTGGAGCCTGTGGCAGTGTGGGGTGGGGACGTAACA
>JAGKTI010039743.1:0-10514 GCA_018397915.1 Birgus latro | reverse complement strand
GCTGTTGAAGCTTGTGGCAGTGTGTGAGGGGGGTGTAACAGTGGTGTTAGGAGTGTGGATCATCAAAAAAGACCTTCGACATGGAGGCAGAAGGTGTACAGACAAGAGACCAAGCTAGACAGGAGGAGGCATATCTGGCATCAATCATGAGGCTATTACAGGCACAAAATGAAAGGCAGAAAGAACTTAAAGAACAATTACAGGCACAAAGTGTACAATTACAAGCACAAAGTGTACAACTCAAGGACCAAAGTGAAGAACAGAAAGAGCTCAGGAACGAAGTCAAAGAACAATTATTACAGGCACAAAGTGAATAGCTAGAGGTTTTACAGGAGCAACAGAGGGAGTTACAACTGAAGATGCAAGGCCAGCTAGATGCTTTCATGGGGGAAATGAAGGAAGAACAACAACAGTTGGAGGAGGAAGTTTATGCTGAGCTACGGCATCAGAAGTGTGAGGTAAGCAATAATGTGACAGTGTCGGCGCATGCAGATGACCAGTCGAAGCAAGTATACAGTGTATGGTGGACCTTGGCGAATCCCAAGCATCTAGAGATAGCATTACAGGGTTGAACAAACAGAATGCAGAAGTTTTGAATCCTGGACTTAATTATGATGCCCCAGTTTTTAGGCCCCAAACCAGTGAAGTGCATGGCTATAATGGGAGTCCAATTAAAAAGAAACCTCGGGAATTTGATGGTAGAGTATCTTGGGAAGCTTACAGTGAGCAGTTTCAGTTACTTGCTGATCAGAATGGTTCGGATGATGGGCAGAGAGCAGTGCCGCTTGCTACTAGCCTCAAGGGTGCCGCAGTGGAGATTCTTGGGCAGATGTCAGTAGAGGGGAGGAACAGTTATCAATACTTAGTTCAATCCCTAGTAGAAGTGCTTGAGTGCAGATATGGGACCATGCACCAGACTGAGGTTTACAAGGCAAGATTCCGGACCCATGTGCATGCTCGAGGCGAATCCTTACAGCAGCTTGCTCATGACCTGGAAAGTGTGGCACACAAGGTGTACCCTGGAGCAGCACCTAACCTGTTGGCTATTCTTCTGAGGGACCAGGTCATCAATGCTTGACAGTGCTGAGTTGAAAGTGCAAGTGTAGCAAGCACAGCCAAGAAGCATGCAAGAAGCACTAGCTAGGGCTCTAGAATGTGAGTCCTACGTCAGGTTCAGTACGTCCACTTTTCAGGCAGGTCGTAGTGCAGGAGTCAAGACAAGAAAGGGGCAGGTATGAGAAGTGGAAAATTAAAAGGAAGTTGCTGATACTGAGAAAAGCCAGGACATAGGAAGTGGGAACAGGAGAAGACTGGAGGAGGTTGCTGGTTCTGGGGGAAGCCGGGACACAAGAAGGAGGATTGTTACAAATGGAAGTCATGAACAAGAACAGAGCAGTTCAAGGAAATCTACAGTTGTAACAAAAGTGTGTTGGACATGTAATGAGGTGGGACACTTCAGTTCTGAGTGCCCAGAGAAGAAGAAGGAGGATAAGAAGAAGGCTACAGAAGACCAGAAAGAAATAGAAAACTAGTGAGGCTGGTGTTAAGGGGAAACCACCAGCCAGCTCTTCCCAAGTAACCCCACCCCCGAGGAAATGCAAGAGAACTGCAATCGACAATGTGCGAGTGGATGGAAAAATAGACAGAAAGAAGCATTCCCTGGTGATTGATTCAGCCTCAGAGCTGACTTTCGTGAGGCCTAATGTGTTATATCATTGGTATCTGCCTGAGTCATCAGAACAGTTGTGTGGCATAACTGAGCACCGTGCAGAACTGAGAGGAGCCTTGGATGTCTGGACTGAAGTGGCAGGGTAAGAAGCCATGCTTCCAGTCTGTGTAGCCAAGATGGAGGATCCTAACCTTCTTGGTCTAGACTATCTGATGTCCATAGGATGTGAGTTGGATTTTTGCTCCATGAAGCTGAAGATCCAAGGAAAGTCGGTTCCTGTCACGGCAGTGAGACATACCAGTTCTGGTGGTGAGGTGAGGGCACTCTACATTACAGTGATACCACCAAGATCAGAGGCATTGCTCCATTGCAAGGTGAGTTGCTCTTCTGACGGCTATCTAGTGATGGCGGAGCCTGACGTATTGAGCAAGACGAAGGCCGAAGTGATGGTAGGGAGAACTTTGGTGGAAACAGGTGGAAGTGAAGTGCTAGTTGTGGTGGCCAGTTTCTCTCGTGAGCCACAGAAGATCAACAGGGGAGAGACTGTGGGACTGTGCCAGGCAGTGGACCCTGAGTGGCATCACAGGATGGCCTGTAAAAGGATTATAGTCAATGAAGATGGGTATCCACCAGACCACTTACAAGACCTATTTTCAAGGAGTTGCCAATACCTGAATGACTCACAAGTGCTGATGCTGAGACAGCTGCTGATGAAGTTTGCTAATGTCATCTCCACCGGAGACCTAGACCTGGGGTGCACCAATCTGGTGGACCATTGTATAGACACCAGGGATCGCCGCTTGATTAAACTGCCAGCGTGGAGGGTGGCGCCAGCCCAACAGCAAGAAATGGAGAAGGTGATGGAGAATCTCAAAAGTCAAGGAGTGATAGAAAAGTCCAGCAGTCCTTGGGCATCAGCAGCGGCTCTGAGAAAGAAAAAGATGGCTCAATAAGGTGCTGAGTGTAGTATCGTGCCCTGAATGAAATGACAGTGAAGGATGCATACCCTCTGCCAAGAACTGATGACACCCTGGATGCTCTGTCAGGTGTCAAGTCCACCCTAGATATGAAGACAGGATATCATCAGGTCAAGGTAGCAGAGATGGGCAAGGAGAAAACAGCCTTTTTGTACAAGCGGGGTTTATGGCTCTTTAAAGTGATGGCATTTGGCCTATGCAGTGCCCCAGTACTTTTAAGAGTCTCGTGGGTCATGTACTGGAAGGCCTGCACTGGCAGACAGCTCTCATCTATATGGACGATGTAATTGTGTTTGGACAGACTTTTGATGAGGAGAGGCTGTCACAGGTGCTCAACAGGATCTGGGCAGCGCACCTCAAGCTGAACCCCCAGAAGTGCTACTTGTTTCCGAAGGAAATGAAGTACCTGGGACACATTGTAGGCGAAGGCGGTGTCTGTTCTGATCCAGAGAAGGTGGCAGCAGTGGAAAACTGGCCGGTTACTACTTATGTGAAGGAGCTACGGTGTTTCCTGGGCTTGTATACCAACTATCGGCATTTTGTCAAGGACTTTGCAACGATAGCGGCACCTCTGCACATGTTGGGGAAGAAGCAGACATTTACGTGGACTACAGTGACTCGGAAGGCCTTCGATGAACTCACGTATGCGTTGACAAGCTCTCTGGTGTTGCCGTACCCAGATCAGAGTCAACCATTCATCCTGGACTGTGACACTAGTGGCCAAGGTATTGGTGGTGTCTTGTTGCAGTAGAAGGATGACAAAGAGCATGTGGTGTCTGCTCATCCCACTGGAGCAAAACTACTGTGTGACCCGTAAGGAGCACTTGGCAGTGATTAAGAGCCTTGATTTCTTCCATCTCTACTTGTATGGGTCCTGCTTCATCATTAGGACAGACCATGCAACACTCAAGTGCTGAAGACATTAAAGAATCCGGAAGGACAACTGGCATGCTGGCTTAAGAAGCTGGATCAGCACAACTATGAGGTGCAGCACAATCCTAGGCGGGTACATGGCAATGCTAACTGCCTGAGTCTTTGGCCTTGTGACCCAGAGTGCAGGCAGTGTAGTCAAAAGGAAGATCATAGCAAGAAATGTAGCCATACTACAGTGACAGGGCCAGCATCAGATGAAGAAGACCTGAAGAGGATGCAGCTGGAGGATGCAGATTTACAACAAGTGCTAGAGTGGCTGCAGCAGGGTAGAGTGCGACCATCTTGGGAAGAGGTTTCTAGGTTCAGTCCTGCGACTAAGAGCTACTAGAGTCAGTGGGACCTTCGTTTGGACAACGGACTACTGGAGCATCAGTGGGAGACACTCGGTTGTCTCAGCAAATATTGGCAACTGGTGGTTCTGAAGAAAATGAGGTCCGACATCTTGAATGAGTCCCATAACCAGACCAGTAGTGGGCAACTGGAAGTGAAGAAAACTCTAAGTCAGGTGCAACAGAGGTTCTACTGGACGGGCATGCGGCAGGATGTTGAGGAATGTTGTCAGGCCTGTGATGTATGCTGTGCCAAGAATGAACACAAGAAACATGGTTGTGCACTTCTTCAGTTGTACCAGGTGGGTGCACCGATGGAAAGAGTTGAGGTGGACATTGCTGGACCTCTGTCACTCACTGAAAGAGGAAACTGGAATATATGTGTTGCCATGGACTACTTCACAAAGTGGCTAGAAACTTATGTCATTCCTGATCAAGAGACTGCGACAGTTGGTCAGGTATTGGTTGACCAGTTTTTATGTAGTTTTGAGATGCCACAAGACCTACAATCAGACCAGGGTAGAAACTTCGAGTCTGCTCTGTTCTGTGAGTACTGCAAGTTAATGAGGATCAAGAAGACCAGGACGAGCCTACTAAGGCTGCAGTCAGATGGGATGGTGGAGAAATTCAACTGGACCCTGGGATAAGAAATGCCCAAATACTGTGAAGAGAGAAGGATGGAATGTGACCAGAAATTACCTGCGTTGCTAATGGCATATTGGTCTGCATCCCACAGGTCTACTGGTCACACCCCTACAGAACCGATGCTGGGCCACGAGTTATGTTTACCCATTCACTTGTTAATGGGAAGACCACCTGGTGAAGAGCTGCCTATGGACACCTCTAGCTATGCAAAGCATCTTCAAGAAAGGCTGGCTGAGGTACATCATCAAGTGTGAGGAGCCCTTAAGATTTCAGGGAAGGTGATGATGTACAAGTGTGATGACAAGGCAAGTGAGATGAGCTTTAAGGATGGTGACAGTGTTTGGTTATGCAATCCCCAGTGGAAGAAGAGACAGTCACCGAAGCTGCAGAGCCCGTGGGATTGGCCTTACACTGTGGTGGACTGCCTATTAGACAAAACATACCAGATTCGGGGAGGCAGAAAATCTCGTCCAAAGGTGGTAAACATGAATAGTCTGTGGCAGTACCATTGAGCCGAACAATTCAGCTAGGATGTGTCTGAGGAATCGTGCTCTCCCGCAATCAAGGATGATGAGGAGGACCAAGGAGCTGAAGTTTAAGAGGGTGGTGACAGCGTCCCAAGAGAAGTGCATCAGGAAGAGGACCAGGACATTCCAGGAGGAGTGGACTGGGTGGAGGAGCAGGAACATCGTCGGAAGCGGGAGGGGAGAAGACCTAACAAGTCGAAGGATTATTTTGTGTATAATTGAATATTTATTTTGGATTAAGGGTTATTTTGTATACACTGTGAAGTTTTGTCAGGTTGACAGAGGGCTAGGATGGGGATAGTGTTGAGAAACAGGATTTGCTGGAAGGTTCTCAAACTTTCTTGTATTTTACCATTACATGTCACAGTTTGCCAGTTAGTCGGTTATTTGCGAGTGGAGGTATTTTGTAAGTTGTACATTGATTTTTGTGCTCTTTTTCCCTATAATATTTTATTTATGAGATTGTTAATTTGTATAATTATATTTATATTTGTATCCGGTACTAAATAATTTGGAGTGTTTAGTAGTGTAAGAAAACTTTGGATATTTTGGATATCTCTGAGTTGGTAACTGCTGCTTCTCCTATAATGTAGATCATTCTTGAATAGAGGAGGCTTCTATAAGGATAGGGTAGAGACTAGAGGAGTCAGTTCAGTTTGAGTGTAGTTCAATGTCAGTTCTGTGTCAGTGCAGATTGTATAGCTCTGGTACTTGTGAGAACAGTGAAGTGAAGTTTGCCAGCATTTAGTGTATTTATTTGGAAAATAAAGACAGCGAGCTTAAGAAGCCAGTGTTTACATTCAACGCCTGTGCTGATCTGTGTTGTTGTACACTGGAAGGCTGCGCATAGGAAGAACAACTCACTGGGCAACGTCCTTCCCATACTGAACTACTGCTGTTGGAGCCTGTGGCAGTGTGGTTCGTGGACGTAACAATATGCATTTCTCCAGTTATATGTCCACATCATACCCTCAACACAAGAGCAAATGCATGGCCACTGCTACAGCTTCCATTGTGATTAGTAGCTTCATTTTAGTTCTAAGCTACTTCCCACCATTACCACACAAAATCATTCATGCTTTTCAGCCGTGTTAAGTGTTCTCTTTACTTACTTTCCTACAACGTTCATTATTTGGAAGGTGTAGGGAAAGAAATCTTCTGTCTTGCTACCGTATTTTCGAACTTGTGTATTCATAATTTATATTAAATATTCCATTTAATGTTAAAGAGGGAAGACCACGTAAACACATTAATGCCTGCATCTTCTGTATAAGTATATAGTATCTCATTCTTCTTTTCTATTCTTCTTCTTCTTCTCCTTTTTCTTTTACATTTTCTTTTCGTTTTCTCCTCCTCCTTCTTTTCCACCCTACTTCTTCTTTTACAGCTACTCTATCAACGTTCTTGTATACAGCATGTCCTACTGTACATTCACCCTCTTAACCTACTCCATTTCACCCTTAGCCTGTCACTTAACCATCCCTCGCTTATACCGGTTCTCTTTCATCTTTTCCTTCCTCTTCTTCCTCCCTCCCTCCCTCCCTCCCCTACTCTCCTCACCCCGACATCCCATCTTGTACCTCTCCCTTCTTCCTTTCTTCTGCCACCATAGTCACCATTACATTGTTTCATCCTTCCGTTCTATCTCTCCCTTCCTTCCTACACCCATCACTCCGACATCCCTCTCCTCTTCTCCCTCCCTCCCCTAACTCACCCCAACACCCCCCCCCTCCCTCACTCTGCTTCTCATTTCCCTCTCCCTTTCTCCCCCACTTCATAGTTCCCACTGCCTCATCTCAACCTGTCTCTTCCCTTGTCCCTCCTTCCCGATTTTTATTCTTTCCTGGCCCATCTCCCTCTCCTTCCCTCCTCCACATGCATCTACAATTCTTTTTGGCCAAGACGAATCGGTCTGTTTTTTGCAAGTCAGAATAAAAGCCGGCGACCCAGTATCCAGTATATATACAGTATATACATGTTGTGCAGAACAAATATAAATAATTGCCGCTACGCGAAGGGAGTCACAAGTTAGCACAGTTGTTACCGAAATTAATAGCCGGAGCTGGTGGGTTATATTTCACAGCGAGTACTAACAAGCACGCCTGAGAAGGACATATTCCACAGGTGGTCCAACACTGCCTCGGCGACGGCTGTAACTGTGATTGATGTGCTTGTGTTTGTTGTTAGCCACCAGAGAGAACGCCATTTTCATTTAATTCTTGCTGGTACTAGACGATTTTCTTCAGAATAGAAGGCAGTTCTAGTAGTGAAAGGGGTAATTAAGGATATATGTAACCCTTTCAATTACTAAGGTCTCTCCTAAGTTGAACAAAATCGTTTGGAGACAGCAAGAATTAAACGAGAATTGCATCATCGGATAGGAGTTGACATGGTATAGCTTTGTTCATATTTAATGTTCACGCACATATGACACATTTTCAGCTAACTAAAATAATTCACAGTTAGCTAGAACACAGTGCTAGAGTTGTCTCGATCATGAGAGACTTAATGGTGACAGTATTCACACTGGCTTGAATGACTCTCTCTTAGCTGAAAGAATTATCTTGTGTTATCTCGAATACAGAAATCAAAAGGACACAACCACGGAAGGGTAACTCCCTAAAGCAGGTGAGTTCGCTTGTAATTGGAGTCCTCAAATTGAGGACCCATATACGGATGCAGCTGTTGACTAGTGTACAGCTGAGCTTAAGATTTCCTGATACATAGGTTTGAACTATCCGAATTTCTATATGCAGAGGAAAGCTTCTTTGAAAATGTGTATGTAACCCCCCCAATAAAGAAAGCAAAAAAATCCCCCGAATTTAACCAAATAGTCAGAAGAAATATATGAGAGGCGTCATCGCACTGAAGGAATTAACTTGATGTTCACCTGCTGTCCTAAGTATCTGTACACCAAATGCGCCAACTTGCCCAGTCTGTCCTCCAAAAGCTGTTTCACAAGCTCTGCTGGGTCTCCTTGTTTGTCTTCAGACTTAGTAGTATACCTCTCTTTTGCTTCATCCACCGTAGCTTCGTTACTATTGCCTTCCTCCTCCCGTAGTTTTGCATCTCCCTCTTGCTGTTCCAGTGCTCTGTTATCTTCTTGCTTCTTCAATCGTTTCTGCAGAGCTGCAGCTTCTGATATCTTTCCCTTGATTGCTTTGATCTCTCGATTACTCTCTTTCTGATTATTTGGCCCCATCTACATAGCCGACTTCTTTCCAACTTTCTTCCTCTGGGCGTACAGCCAAGGTAGCTCCATAGTAGGACTCTTACTTTCCAGCTTACAAGTGCAGGAGATGTGAGCTTTCACATTGCAGTTACTCGGTTCTCCACAACCGGAATCTGGGTCTTCACACAGGTAAATGATGTGACGACAGACAGTTATATCCATCAAACTGTCTAGTTCGCAAAGCACCTGTTCTTTGACAGTCTTGCTGGACCTATTCCAGGCGACGTCATTCGCCTTCTTCCAAGTTTTTCGACTTTCTTCACGAGGCTGTTTTCCCTGATGATCACCGGGGGCTTGAAGTGAGTGTTGGATTTTTGGCCTGAGTCAGGATGACGGGCGCCAGCTCCCCCACAATCTGCCTGCTCGTCAAATCACTCTCAATTCTCAGTTACAGCTTTATGTTGCAGCAAAATTCCTCGTCTGATTACAACTCTATTCGTGGGTACTTCTGACGTCAAAAACTCCCTTCCGGTTCCAACTAAATCTATTAATTTACTGGTTATGATTTGCCTGGTTATTGGCCTGGATGTTCCAGGTGTTGTCATATCTGGAGACAGTATCACAGGATTTACGGCACAGTGACAGAGTGTTTATGTAAGACACGATTTTGATACGAAAATGAACTGTCAGTTATTGAGTGCATACACATTCGCCCACTGAGCAATGTTTGGAATGTAACGTGCATTTTGGGAGGATAGATGAACCCTAATCGAAAAATTTCTCGGATAAATTTTGTTCCAAACTGAATTTTACATACGAATCAACCCAGCCCGATAAAGGAAATGCGATTTTGTGAAATTTTCTTTGTTGATGCTGTACCCTATCCACAAGGCTGTTGAATGTCATGGAGTGCAGTGACTTAGCAGCAAGATGGATGCTCTTATGCAGGAGTGCTCGGTCCAGTATAGCTACTGTAATAAATTCTAGCTGTGTATCTTTCTGTTCGTGTGTGTCGCGCAGCTGAAACTGTAAAAAGAATTACAATTGAACTTGACAGGATGTTTATGACTGAGTCACAGGTGAGCCCGTTTCAATTTCATGTCAATTAAAATCTTTTAAAGGGTGTTTTAGTCACTAATAATTCCCCATTGACATTACATTCTGGAAACGCATCGAGAAGGGGGCTGTCAGGCATCGAAACGGATATTCTTATGTTTCATGCAGCAGGAGGTGCTGATGAAAAATGACACTCACTTGAACAGTCAAATATCGCAAAAAATTATGTTTTTCAAAACAAATGTATGCCATTGGCATTAATATGCAATTATGTATAATGGTAGTAAAACTATTGCAAGCAGGTGCATGGTCTTTGTCTAGTCGCGTGCACTAGAAACAACTCTTGATAGGCAGAGGGAAAACTGGAATCGCTGAAAATGGTAATCTTCAACACACAATTGTGACACTTGGAATATAAACATGAGAATATAATTTGGCACCATTGGCGCCAGTGCTAAGTTATGCATTCGGCTACGTAAACATATTCCCCATACATTCAGCCATTCAGCTGCGATTGTTGGATGACGGAAACCGAACTCGTGTAACTGGAAACATTGAGATTCAAGGTTATATATACCCCCTGGGGGTAGGGGGTTTTCAAGAATTCTCCCCCAGTATCCCTGCTTGTCGTAAGAGGCGACTAAAAGGGTTGGTGGTGGGTTAGTGCCCCACCCCGTAAAAACAACTAACTAAAAATACGAACAGCAAGCCTCGGACCAGGACTGACCAAACGTTGACGACAAAGGAACGGACAAAGGACGAGATAAAGTTTGCGACCTGGAATGTGAGGGGTATGAATGATGAGGTGAAAGAGAGAGAGATTGTACAGGTGCTTGAGAGTGCGAAAGTGGATATATGTGGAATAACTGAAACTAAATGGCGAGGTGAGAGTGTGAGAGAATGGGAATATGGGTGGGGTATATGCGCAAGAGTGGGTGAGAATGAGAGGGCGAAACAGGGAGTGTGTATTGTTGTGAGCAACTGGTGGAAGGAGAATGTAAGAGAGTATGGATCAGTTGGGTCAAGGATAGTGTGGGTAAGAGTGAAAGTTGGACTACAAATGTGGGCAATTGTGTGCGTGTATGCGCCAACGCAAGATCGTGTAAGTAGAGTGAGAGAAGAGTTTTGGACAAATGTGGAAGCCTGCTTGGAAAAGTTTGAAAGGAATGAGAGAGTGTTTCTGATTGGAGATATGAATGGAAAAGT
>JAGKTI010039741.1:0-10515 GCA_018397915.1 Birgus latro | reverse complement strand
TGTGTGTGTGTGTGTGTGTGTGTGTGTTTGTGTGTGTGTATACGTATTTCACGAAAGAAAAGATTCAGGCAGCGATATCAGGTAAAGAGTTGGTTAAAAGAGATTAGCCCGTTTTGCATTAGGACACCTGTTGTATATGACTCTAGTCTTCCATGCGAATTTTTCTTGTAAAAAGATATATGTGGAAGATTTTACGTAAGTAGAATATTACCGTCAGTTGATGTCCTGTTTAACCCCTCGACTTCGGTGGCGTAGTTGTGCAATCTTTTTCGGGCTGCCACCAAGTAATCCTATTTAAGTTCCTCTATTAGTAAAGGGATTAATGAAGGCTATATCTACCCCTCCAGGTCTCACCCTCAACCGAAATGGATGGTCTGATGTTACCAAGAATTAATGAAAACATTACGTCAACGAAGAGAAGACGTTGAATGGGAAAACGAATCACCGAACTGCAATAATTAAGAGTGTTAAATGTAAGAAAAGGAATGCCAGAGCTCCCTTCATCCCAGCCATTAGGGATAAAAGGTAAAAATGAGCTAATGGAAAAATCAATGGAAAACAAATGATCGGTGGAGGGAGTGAGAGAGAGAGAGAGAGAGAGAGAGAGAGAGAGAGTNGATAAAGATTGCGACTTGGAATGTAAGGGGTATGAATGATGAGGTGAAAGAGAGAGAGATTGTACAGGTGCTTGAGAGTGCGAAAGTGGATATATGTGGAATAACTGAAACTAAATGGCGAGGTGAGAGTGTGAGAGAATGGGAATATGGATGGGGTATATGCGCGGGAGTGGGTGAGAATGAGAGGGCGAAAGAGGGAGTATGTATTGTTGTGAGCAACAGGTGGAAGGAGAATGTAAGAGAGTATGGATCAGTTGGATCAAGGATTGTGTGGGTAAGAATGAAAGTTGGACTACAAATGTGGGCAATTGTGTGCATGTATGCGCTAACGCAAGATCGTGTAAGTAGAGTGAGAGAAGAGTTTTGGACAAATCTGGAAGCCTGCTTGGAAAAGTTTGAAAGGAATGAGAGAGTGTTTCTGATTGGAGATATGAATGGAAAAGTAGGGAATGAGAAGGTGGATGGAGTGGTTGGTGAGTGGGGTGTGCCTGCAGAGATGGATGAGAATGGCAGTGCTTTAGTGGACATTTGTGCTGGGAGGGGGTTGGTGGTAGCTAATACCCTCTTCAGGCACAAAATGATCCATAGGTATACATGGCGAGTGGTGAGAAGAGAGGACGGNTGTATTGTTGTGAGCAACAGGTGGAAGGAGAATGTAAGAGAGTATGGATCAGTTGGGTCAAGGATTGTGTGGGTAAGAGTGAAAGTTGGACTACAAATGTGGGCAATTGTGTGCGTGTATGCGCCAACGCAAGATCGTGTAAGTAGAGTGAGAGAAGAGTTTTGGACAAATGTGGAAGCCTGCTTGGAAAAGTTTGAAAGGAATGAGAGAGAGTTTCTGATTGGAGATATGAATGGAAGAGTAGAGAATGAGAAGGTGGATGGAGTGGTTGGTGAGTGGGGTGTGCCTGCAGAGATGGATGAGAATGGCAGTGCCTTAGTGGACATTTGTGCTGGGAGGGGGTTGGTGGTAGCTAATACCCTCTTCAGGCACAAAATGATCCATAGGTATACATGGCGAGTGGTGAGAAGAGAGGACGGTGGAATGAATGAACGGAAGGCAATGATTGACTATGTGTGTGAGTGGATGAAAGGATGAGAAGATGTGTAATGGATGCAAGAGTATATAGAGGTTGGGGGAGTGGACTTTCTGACCACCGCTTGGTGGTGGCCAGAATCAGAGTCCAAACAAGATGGAGGAAGAGAAGAAGGGAAGGACAGGAGGAAGTATTTGTTACAAGGAGGGTAGAAAAGTTACAAGAGGATGGAATAAAGGCTGAATATAAAAGGGAAGTGGAGGAGCGATTGGGTAAATATAGATTGGAGCAGATGGGGGACGTGGAAGGTGTGTGCAAGGTACTCACAGAAGAAATCTGTGCAGCATGTGAGGTGGTGTTTGGGGTGAAGAGAAGACGAAAGGGGGTTCAGGGAACAGCATGGTGGACTGAAGAGGTGAGAGAGGCTGTGGCACAAAAGAAGAAAGCATATAATGAGTGGATGGGGAACAGGGGCGACGAAGAAGCTGAGAGACGGACGAGAGAGTTATATGTAGTGAGGAGGAGAGAGGTGAAAAGATTAGTAAGAGAGAGTAAGAAGAGAGTGGATGAGGAATTTGGAAGGAATTTGAGTGTAAAGTGGAGGGCATGTAAGAAAATGTTCTGGAAGGAGGAAAGAGAGCAAGACAGGGTGCCAACGAAGTCAGTGGGGGGGGTGAAAGATAAAAGTGGTAGATTACTAGTGGAGAAGGGAGAAAAAGTAATCAGATGGAGAGAACATTTTAATGAACTGTTGAATATACATAAAGAATGAAAGTAATGCAAGTATAAGTGGCTGGGGAATGGCAGGGAGGAGGGTTGTGAGAAGTGAGGAAGAAATCACCAGGATGGAAGTTGTGGAAGCAATGAAGAAAGTTAAAATGGGGAAAGCCCCAGGAATTGATGGAGTGTGTGGTGAAATGCTGAAGCATGGGGGAGAGATAGTAATAGAATGGATGTGGAAGGTGTGCAGATTGGCTTGGGAGGAGGGTAGAGTCCCGGAGGATTGGAAGTCAGGTATAATTATTCCTCTGTACAAAGGAAAAGGGGAAAAAGCAGTGTGTGGTAATCATAGGGGCATTTGCCTTCTCAGTGTAGTAGGAAAAGTATATGGTAAGATACTTACTGACAGAGTTAGGGAAATTACTGAGGAATTAGTTGGAGAAGAACAAGGAGGTTTTAGGAAGGGAAGAGGTTTGTGTAGACCAGATATTTATTCTTAGATCCTTAGTGGAAAAGTTTCTAGAGAAGGGCAAGAAGTTGTATGCAGCCTTTATGGATCTGGAGAAAGCATATGACAGGGTGGATAGACAAGGTTTGTGGAAGGTATTAAGAATATATGGAGTGGATGGGAAGTTGTTGAAGGCAGTGAAGAGTATGTATGAGGGTGCTAAGGTTGCAGTGCGTGTGGATGGCAAACTGAGTGAATCTTTCCATTTGAAGGTTGGATTGAAACAAGGATGTGTCATGTCTCCATGGTTGTTCAATCTGTATATGGATGGGGTTATAAAAGAGATACAAGGTCGGGCAGTGGATGTTGGAGNTAGTGGAAAAGTTTCTAGAGAAGGGCAAGAAGTTGTATGCAGCCTTCATGGATCTGGAGAAAGCATATGACAGGGTGGATAGACAAGGTTTGTGGAAGGTATTAAGAATATATGGAGTGGATGGGAAGTTGTTGAAGGCAGTGAAGAGTATGTATGAGGGTGCTAAGGCTGCAGTGCGTGTGGATGGCAAACTGAGTGAATCTTTCCATTTGAAGGTTGGATTGAAACAAGGATGTGTCATGTCTCCATGGTTGTTCAATCTGTATATGGATGGGGTTATAAAAGAGATACAAGGTCGGGCAGTGGATGTTGGAGCGGCCCTAGTGAGAGAGGGCAGTGTTTGGAAACTCCCTGTACTGTTGTTTGCAGATGATACTGTGTTGTTGAGTGAAGACGAAGGGGAGCTGCAAGGCTTGGTAGATGAGTTTGGGAGAGTGTGTAAGAAACGGAATCTAAAGGTGAATGTGGGGAAGAGTAAAGTGATGGTCTTCGAGAGAAGTGAAGCCAGTGAGTGTACAGTGAGATTGGATGGGAAGGATATGGAGAATGTGAGTGAATTTAAGTACTTGGGCAGTGTGATGAGTAAGGATGGTAGTCTGGAGGGTGAAGTGCTCGAAAGGGTACAGCAGGGAAGGAAGGTTGCTGGTTCGTTGAAAGCAGTGATAAGAAACAGGGAGGTGAGCATGGAAGTGAAAAAGTTGTTACATGACAGTATTGTGATACCAACTCTGACATATGGAAGTGAAGCTTGGACCCTGTTGGAAGGACAGAAGTCAAGAGTGAGAGCAGTGGAAATGAGTTATTTGAGAGGAGCATGTGGAGTCACATGGAGAGACAGACTAACAANTAGTGGAAAAGTTTCTAGAGAAGGGCAAGAAGTTGTATGCAGCCTTCATGGATCTGGAGAAAGCATATGACAGGGTGGATAGACAAGGTTTGTGGAAGGTATTAAGAATATATGGAGTGGATGGGAAGTTGTTGAAGGCAGTGAAGAGTATGTATGAGGGTGCTAAGGCTGCAGTGCGTGTGGATGGCAAACTGAGTGAATCTTTCCATTTGAAGGTTGGATTGAAACAAGGATGTGTCATGTCTCCATGGTTGTTCAATCTGTATATGGATGGGGTTATAAAAGAGATACAAGGTCGGGCAGTGGATGTTGGAGCGGCCCTAGTGAGAGAGGGCAGTGTTTGGAAACTCCCTGTACTGTTGTTTGCAGATGATACTGTGTTGTTGAGTGAAGACGAAGGGGAGCTGCAAGGCTTGGTAGATGAGTTTGGGAGAGTGTGTAAGAAACGGAATCTAAAGGTGAATGTGGGGAAGAGTAAAGTGATGGTCTTCGAGAGAAGTGAAGCCAGTGAATGTACAGTGAGATTGGATGGGAAGGATATGGAGAATGTGGGTGAATTTAAGTACTTGGGCAGTGTGATGAGTAAGGATGGGAGTCTGGAGGGTGAAGTGCTCGAAAGGGTGTAGCAGGGAAGGAAGGTTGCAGGTTCGTTGAAAGCAGTGATAAGAAACAGGGAAGTGAGCATGGAAGTGAAAAAGTTGTTACATGACAGTATTGTGATACCAACTCTGACATATGGAAGTGAAGCTTGGACCCTGTTGGAAGGACAGAAGTCAAGAGTGAGAGCAGTGGAAATGAGTTATTTGAGAGGAGCATGTGGAGTCACATGGAGAGACAGACTAACAAATGAGGAAGTGAAGGAGCGTTGTGGTGTGGTTGAGGATGTGATGGGAAGCGTTAGGAGAAGCACGTTAAGGTGGTTTGGGCATGTGGAGAGGATGGAGAGGGAAAGACTGACGAGGAGAGTGTATGTGAGTGAGGTGGAGGGGGCGAGAGGGAGGGGGAGGCCGAGGTTGAGATGGAGGGATGGAGTGGAGAGGTATATGAGAGAGAGGGGTGTGAGTTGGGAGCGTGGTAGTGAAATGGCAGGGGACAGAGTGACATGGAGGCGATTTGTTTGTGGCCACCCCGTGCGGGATTAAGGCGTCTGGCAATAGATAGATAGATAGATAGAAAATCTCATGCGCTGTGGTTAGATGTAAACTGCAACGAGGACTAATAAAATCACACTACTAATTAGTCTGGAAATATTGTCTGTTTCCTAAACTTGGAGCGTCGGTACCGCGAAAGCTCTAACGAGAAGAAATGGGTAGAAAAAGTACAAAGAAAAAAGCAAAAGGATAAGGGCAGAAGGAAAATGAGCTGAGGAGCAATGCCAGATGTCATAAAACGGAACAGAGGAAACAAAGTAATAAGAGTAATGATAGGAGATGATGCAAATAATGAACCAGTCTCACTTTAATGGCTTCGTGGTGTAAGGGTCAGAGACAAGGCTGCCTTAGTCCAACAGGTAAAAGAGTAGATGACCATTTTACTTCCTTAGGTTGACCCTGCCCCAGTCGGCGTGGCAGTCTTGTCGCGCACATGAATTGGATCCCCGAGAAATGACTGGAGGTTTGTTGATCACGTAATGCCACCAAAGAAAGTAGGCTGGTCATCTACCCTTACATGTACCGGGACTGAACTACGGATGCCTAGCCTCGGGCTTCTACACCTCGAAGGGTGAATCCAGTGATATCCAGTAATAATCGAGGTTGGTATTAATACAACGATAACGGTAAGTCAGCAGATGTAAATAGAAAATGAAGATAAATGGATGAAGGCAATAAACAGACAGAGGCTGCTCGTACAAGTCAGCGAGGGACACAAGGGGGGAACAAATTAATAACGGTAATGGCAGGGGAGTTGATATATGGACAAAGAGAAACATAAATGCGCTGATGATGGTGTAGGAGAAGATACGAGTATACTTAGAGACGGAAGAAGAATGAAGACATAATCAGAAAGAGTAGTAAAGCGTGACTCACCAAGGGAAAAAAAATAAAAGAGGGTAAAGGATAATAACAATAATGACAAGATAGATCATGTAAGGACACTGAAAAATGTAGAGACGGAAGAGGAAAAATATAACAGGCAAAATAAAGGACTGCTGATACAAGTAAGCAATAGGGGTGTTCTGACTGCCTCAGCAACGACAGAAAGATACAAGAGGAGACCGAGTAGTGATGGGGCAACCTCTTAACTGCAGTGACTTTCTTCTTTAAATTCTTGCTTCTAACAGACAATTATATATAGCTTACGAGAGAGTTATCAAACATGAGAAGCTGCATATAGCAATAGTCTTCCCCTCTACTAGTTGCCTACTGTTCCTAAGCAATGTAACATCGTCTGACAATAGGAATAATAATAATAAAAAAAGATGGTCAAAGTACGGGAAATGTTAAGGGTGTTAATAGGTCAAAAGAAGGATAGGAAAGAAAGATATGGGTCGAACCGGTATGTATTATTTTCCGAATGAAAAATAATGGAAAGAAAGAAGACAGCACAAACAAAGCAGGAAGTCGAGATCGTTGCTAACAAAAAAATAAATAAATAAATAACCCCTCTCCAATGTTGCACCGTCTCTCGAATGTGAGCAGTTTTGTGTATGTTACATTGTCTTCCACAGGGTATAACCATTCTCGTAGTTTCTCGTTAAATTTCTTTCACTTTCTTCTGTACCACTCACTCACTGGTACTGTATTTTGCATCTGTTTTCAGTAAGTCTTAGTTTTTCAGTTACCTTTCTTCTTTTACTTTAATGCCATTAGATAGTACATCCTCGTATTTCAATCTGGCTGGTCTTTAAAATGTGGGTTAATAATACCACAACATCATGCCATCAAGTGAATGTTAATCCCTTCAGCTCAAGGATGTCTTTTATTTTGTTCTTTTGCTTTATTCATTTTAGTAGTAAAGGGTTAATGAGGGGCATATCTAACCCCAGGAGTTCAGTTTTTATTTCCCCATCTAAATGAAACTGTCTCGAGATAGCAAGTATAATATTTATGAAAAAATATCAGCATACTGAAGGAGCTTTGATGCATATAACTGGCAGTGATCCAGCAAAACCATGACACTTATTATCGTACTTCGGGAACGCTTCGAAACACCTTATTCCTGGCTATTTACTTGCAGATTACATAAAAAATCATTTGTATTTTTTTCATGATTATATCTTTAATGCTTATATGCTTTGCATCAAAAGCACACAGGAAAATATAAATGTGCAACATGCAAAATATAACGCAGAGGAAGCGATGTTATGCAATCACCTAAGCCAATGAGAACACAACCCTATATACGAGCTCACAGAAAAGTGCGTTTATTACACTAATGTGTTCACATGTGCGTTTGTACATCGAAAAATATCTATAATTTTTTCTTGGTGGGAGGAGGAGGGGGAGATAAGTAGGCTAATAATTACTCATCTCGATAAAACAGCAGTGAACGAGTCCAAGTAACAGGTTATAGTCCAAATGAATACAGTAGCTGAGAGTGATGGGGCGTGGCTACACCATGGTGGCACCCACTCTTGATGGCAGTGCGTTTCTGCCAATTGCCTATCTTACACAGCTCTCCAGTCCACCCGTCCACCAACTTCCCCTGCTGAGAGAGCGAAGAGGATACGAAACTTTTTCAATCATTTTCCATCCCCTCTCTCATCATCCCTTCGCTGCTCAAACTAATCATACGGCAATATGCATTTTTTACAGTCTTTAATAACCTCTCATTTTAATACAAATAGAGTCCGAAAAGTTTCAGAGTTTTCAATTACTACGCTATGTTGTTGAGATTCTTTCCATCTTGCCACTGCTGCCTCTTAAAATGTTGTTGGATTTTTTTCTTTTTTTTTTTTTGCTGGTGTTGTTGTTTTTGGGTTACCTCGGTCTAAATGGACCAGTGGACCTATCAACCACAGGAAAGCAATCACCCTTGCAGCGTCTTCCCGTGCAGTGAACCCATGTCCCCTTGAGGAAGACAGCATCCCGCCACAGCGAGGTGTGGGGAGAAGTGTGAAGATTTGGCTTCTGAATGGATGTTGCATTTGCGTCTCTCCACTCAGTTAGAAGGGGCTCCATAGTAGGCTCCATACCACCTCGTTATTTGGTTATATGGTTACCATCCAGCGTTATAAATGGTTTCCTGGGTTACAAGAAACCGTTATGTTTTCCATTCAGTGTTGAGCATCTTAACTGAAATCGCCTTTCAGAAGTCTCGCACCCATGCACAATTCTGTGGGATCATAAACCCAGCTAGTATGCTCCCCTGGATCACTCTATTCTGCACTTCATTTATACATACATTTCTCTCTTCTATCACTGCAGCATAAGTAACAAAACTCTTTGATCATTTCCAGTCTGTTCTGTCTCACAAACAGACACCCTGTGATTCACACCCGCACCATACATTTTGTGTTGTTAACAACATTTACTTCCAGACCTCTTCGTTCACAAGCATAAATATTTCTACAAATATTCCATTCACCTTCGAAAGCAGCCCAACATCATCTGCATACATCAAATTTAAGTTGAAAATATTCAAATGTATTCATCAGTGGAAGCTCAGCCCCTCCACTGAGATGCCGTCATGGTTTACTCTTACTCCTTTGACGTTTTTATTCAAGTCATAAGGGATTATTCCAGCTGTAAAGGTTAAATGTGTCCTTAATCAAAACTATCCCGACTATAGATTCTTCGTAAGTCATGTAATATCGTCCAGTGGCAGCCTGAATATATATAATGTCAAAGACGTTTTCTGAGTAAATATGTCAAGACGCGTGGCCGGGCGTGTTTAGTCAAGCGTGGATAAAACCACAGCCTGGGAAAGGGTTACAACTAATGAGCAAAGAGAAATGAGCAGGAGATCGAGTTATAGAAGTGCTTGCTGGAAACATAGATGAACGATTATTTAACACTGAACTATTTTTTTCCCTCGCTACTTACACACGATTTCAAAGAGTTCAGAAAAGGCAAAAAAATTATCAGTGACTGGCAGACTACGTATGCGATAATAATACCAACAAATTTTTAAAACGAGTATTCCAGTTCATCTCCTCGTACTCCCACTCCTACACTTCCACCTTCTACTTCTTTTCTACTCCCCCTCCAGTTCATATAGTAATTTTCCCTCCTCTTTCTCTCATGTTTCTAAGGAATGATCAAAGCTATACAGCCTACTTCTTTGATTCACAGCTGTGGCAGAGGCAGTAGATTAATGGCTCACCCTCTCTTGCACTGACTGGCTTAGTGACGGAAGGAAGAGAAAAAGAAAATGAAAAAAGATGCGAAAGAGAAAGATTGAAAACAGGAAACGAAGGGTGTGAACGACTGGTTATGGATCTATGCAAAAGGAAGGGATTAAAAAAAAAATGATTGAACATCATACAGCGCCATCAGGAAAATAAATCATGTTTAGCATTCATTGAAGAAACAAGAGATATGCACTGGACCGAATGATTAATGACATGGTTACTTATTCAAAGAAAAACGATAAATAAGCTGGTCCAACCATCCACGGTGTTATATTTTCAGGCGGGTCCTCTCATGGTTCAGTTAGTCTGTACATACCTGTGTTGTGTGCCATTCTCCTCATTTCTTGATAACTTCTCCCTGATTTAGTTCGTGCACTGTCGATTTCCTCTTCCTCTCTCCTATTCTCACTCCATTATATCTTCCCACTGTTACTTCTATTTGCAACAGCTTCTCACCCTTATTATGACTTTTCCACTTTTTGTCTCACTCTTTTATGAAGTTAATCAGATTTTTTCCTCTTATATACTTTCCAGTACCTCGTCATTGTTTTTGTGCTCACACCAGCATCAACATCCTTCTCAAAAATCAACATCTCAAAGGCTTACAATAATTTTCTCTAAGCTGTTCCAATTATCGCTCCATACAATACTGCTCTCCATATTGACCTTTTAACTACTGAAATCATCTTCTTGGTGAGGATAAGTCTTTGCCCTTCGAATGCAGTTTTCCCAGACTTTTTTTACACTGAACTTCATTTTCACAATAATCTGTAAGCACTTTTAATAGATATTTCAATTGTTTCACTTCTTCATATACACTGACTTTTGTCTGCACGCTAATTTGGTTTCCGTCCGTTCTCACGGCTCTTATAACTTTATTTTTGTTTCGTTGATTTTTTTAATCCCAATTTTTGTGCAGTGAATGTGTAAATTCTTCTTTCCAGTACTGCACTGTCGTCAGTATGCATTACTGATTCAACACGCTTCCCTCGTACTCTCACTTCGTTATCCACCTCTGTTGTTGCTTCAAGCCATCATTGTCTCCACATAAATATTAGACAGTCTGAGAGAGAGAGACCGTCCCTTATTTTTCCTTTCTTCCATTCAGTCCTCCAATACTCTAACCCTCACAGTCTGGCCAATATACTCGTAAACATACATAATCAGCTGCCGGTCTCTC
>JAGKTI010039740.1:415-10515 GCA_018397915.1 Birgus latro | reverse complement strand
TATTATTATTATTATTATTATTATTATTATTATTATTATTATTATTATTAATTATTATTATTATTATTATTTAACACCAGCATTTTCGATTCTTTTTAAGGGCGCATACAGCACTGCTAAGGATTTTGAGCTTGGTACTCCACAAGGTGGTGTTCTTAGTCCTTTTTTGTTTAACATCCTTATACATCGCCTACTCACCCTCCTTCCTGACTTCCCTGGAATCACAATTACTTGCTATGCTGATGACATCTGCATTCACTCAACTTCCTCAGCAGATCTGCAGCGTTTCCTTCACTGGTTTCACGAGGCGGCTTCCAAATGTGGACTTATTATCTCACCAGAAAAGAGTAGAATCTTCACTTCCCGTCCAGCAAGAACACTACCTGTATTCTCTGTCGGAGATTGTGTTATTCCTCTATGCACGCAGTACCTTTATCTTGGGGCACCGGTACGGATTTCTTCCTCCATTCCTGCAAGACAACGTGTGCATCCGATTGTTCAGGATCTGCTAACCCGGCTACAGCAGCGCCTAAAATCCCTCAAGTGGCTTACTAATTATGCTGCCGGGGTGTCTATTCCTGTAGCACGATCCATATACATAGCGTTCATTCGATCAGTTGTTGATTATCTCTCCCCTGCTCTTTGTCAACTTTCCAGAACAGCCTTACAACCTCTTGAGAAGTTCCAAAAGGCAGTAATGAGACTTATCCTGGGCTGCCCTGGCTCAACCAGAATTGTCAACATGCAACTTGAACTCAACCTACCACCACTTGTTGAGAGAATATACTCCATGGTGACGTACTTCAGCGTTAAGTGCCTGCATTATCCTCACCTTTCTCCCCACTACTCTCACATCATTCGGACCTCCCTTGACCCCACTGCACCAAGACCTTTGCTTCGCAGTGGTGGCTGCACTCTAGTTAACACTGTTTGTTCATATGTCCGACAGCTAAACATCAACATACCAGTGCTTACTGAGGAGGTGGACTGTGGCATTCCACCTTGGCAGACCCCTGTTCCTGCTGTCTCATACACTCCGGCCTCCAAGACTGACCTGCCTCAGCTTCAGAAACAGCTAGCTTTGGAGGCTATCGCCAGGCTGTCATCTTACCTCCCTTCGACCCACCATATTTACACTGATGGCTCCCTGCAGGAGGATGGAAGTGCTGGTTGTGCAGTGTTTTCCCCAAGTCTGGATCCACCTCAAGGGGGCTGGTTGGGCCGTCGACTGCCAACCTCATCGAGCTCTACATATTGCGAACTACATGGACTCCGTGATGCAGTTACTTTATTAGTACAGACGAACAACAGCGGCTTGATCATCTGTGACTCACAGTCGGCCCTCCTTGCCCTCTCCTCACCCAGGCCTGCATATCAACATATAGTTATGCAGATACTCCGTCAATTGGCCACTGCCCGCGATCGTTCGCTGGTGGTGCACTTTCTCTGGATTCCTTCACATATTGGTCTTGCAGCTAACAACACCGCTGACCTCACTGCAAGGACTGCCTGTGGACTGGATCTGCCTGCTGTGGATGCTACTAATGTCTTCCCCATTTAAAAAGGTATTAAAGAATCCCCGAGCTAGACCTTACAATGAGATCATATAGCCCCGCTAGGTAACAGGAGGGCGCTACCCCTCCCGGCACGGCAGTCCCGGGCGAGGCTCGAACTCGCGACCCCCCGGTCCCGAGCTCGATGCTCTACCTCTGAGCCACCGTGCCCCCATCGCTACAAGCAGATAATACGTAGTGCAGCCCGCTCCCCTATTCTCCACCGTAGAAATGCTGAGAGGGCTCACAGTGTGTCTATCCAACATTATGACCACTTTCTACATCGGCCCCATAGATATCGTCGTAGTGGTCTTATGGTTCGTCGACATAACGTGGTGTGTGCCCGCCTCAGACTGGGATACCGACCTGTGTGGCAAGTGGCTGGGGTGGACAATGCACCTCGTTTATCCTCCTGTAAGCTGTGTGACGCACCCAATGCCAACACCCTTCACCACTATTGCCTGCAATGTCCACTTGTCTCTGATTTAATACCACACGGACTCACATTAATGGACACTTGTAAACATTTATTGGATGATGATAATCTAGATGTTATTCTCATGCGTCATCCACACTTTGGTGGGTGTTAATTTGTTTTAGCTAGACAGCGTGTCCTGCGTGGCACGAGTTCCCTTGTACTCACCTCACATATGCCCACATGGCACTGTAAAATAGGCTTGTCGCCTTCGGGCGTAATAAATTAATCAAATCAAATCAGCATTTTCGACATCACGATTCTTACTAATCCATTCAGAAACAAGGTCCCGAATATTTAAAAAAACACAATAAAAAGTGACCTTACCATAATAATTATTTTCCCAGATATTATGTACAGTACAACTCCACGATAAGAGATAAGAGACACAGCATCATAATTAAGACGTTAGCTGAGCTTTATACATCACATGCCATGAGAGAGAGAGAGAGAGAGAGAGAGAGAGAGAGAGAGAGAGAGAGGCAATTTCCATGCAGAGAAGCAGAACGATTAAAAATAAGCTGTACAATTATTTTCCATCCTTTTCAGGTTTCCTTTAATGCATTCTACAAATACTACCAGTAATAAAGTTTGATTTCACCTCTAAATCTTCGGTCCAAAAAAACTGTGATTTATTTGTTTAATTAATTATTTATTTATCTATATAAGCTTGGGATTAATGGAGAAGGTTTTTAATAAAGCCTACGATGTGAAGACTGATTTGTAACCCTTTCGCCTGACGACATTTCCCACCTGCGGGTAAGATCGACTGACGGAAGCTGCAGCAAAAAAAGTGGAGCTGTCCTTACCGGGCCTAAGACTTACAATGAATAATAATGGTAATAATAATAATAATAATAATAAGAGTAATAATAATAATAATAGTACATGAATTAAGAATTATAATGATAATAATAATAATAGTACATGAATGAGGAATAATAAAGATATTAATAACAATAATAATAATAGATTAATAAATAATATTATTAATATGTAGAGTCCCGTAGTGGCAAAAAATAAAACAGCCAGAACATTCATACAGCATACTTCCACCAGTGCCAATAGTATTTAAAATATAACGCTATAATTCCTCTTTCCTGCCAGACCATTTCTTTTTCGGTCTCACGCAGTTAATCACTTATTTTTTCGGTCTTCTGATACGCAGTCTATGAGAAAACATACCTCGGCCAGCTCCAAACATATTTATGATTTATTCCTGCATTCGAACCTGAATCCAACTCAAAATCTAATCAACCATTCCTGGACCCTGTGTCCTGATATCCACCAATCCGTTAACAACTTTTTGATAAATCTAGTATGGAAACAGACAAACAGGCGTGGGTAATTATTTAGTGATGGTTAAACACATACACACACACACACACACACACACACACACACACACACAGTGGTGGAGACAGTTTGTGAAAAAGAATTCAGATGGGAGGAAAAAAAAAACTGCCAATAGTAAGAATAAAACAATCGAGATGCCAGGGTACACTCAGCAAAATTTCCACCTGCACCACCTAGTCCCGGGATACGGCTAACGTGGCATGTCAGCAGATGGCAAGATGTCCAGCTAGTTGCCGGGATGTCTAGAGTTGTCATTGTGCCAATCAAGAAAGCATCAAATTGTAATGAAAAAAAAAAAACGTGCCATTGTAACTGGAAAGTTGCGTTAAGAAATGCACATGAACGTGCCTAATTCCTGTATAACTGCCCTCAAATACAAATCATGTCAGTGAACAAAATATATACAGTATTGTATCAGCTATATTCTCAGAAAAGTTATATTACTCCATACAGTGACTTTAATAACTTAGTATAACTCTTCTGAGAATATAGCTGATACAACACTGTATATATTTTGCTCACTATATAGTGTTGTATCACCTATATTCTCAGAAAGTTATATAACAAGTAAACAGGGACTTTAATAACTTAGTATAACTTTTCTGAGAATATAGCTGATACAACACTGTATATATTTTGCTCACTGACATGATTTGTATTTGGGGACAGTTATACAGGAATTAGGCACGTTCATGTGCATTTCTTAACGCAACTTTGCAGTTACAATGGCACTTTTTTTTCCCCATTAAAATTTCATGACATCGTGCCATCAGCTGACATGCCAAAGGTGCTGTTTCCCAATCGTGATAAAGATTTAATAAAACTGCTGTGGAATAAGTTGGTCAGTGTGTGGTCAATAACAAACAGGCCTACTGGTAACCTACTTACAACTGCACTTGCTGTTTGTTCGATGTAGCTTTAAGTGAACGTCCACTGGGTGAGCCACCCTGACATCACTTATTATTCAATATATAACAAATATATTACTGAACTCAGAGCTAAAGCATAATGTAATATACTGAGCAAAGAAAATCCGATAAGCAATGGTTAAGAAACGCTGCACCTACAACGTTATTTGTTAAATGGATGTTGTAGTACGGTAATATTTCTTCCAGAAATATTGTTATTCATGTATTATGCCACTCATAATGCATTTTTCTATTTAACTGTCTTTATGCGATGTTTCAGGTTCCACCCTGAAAACATGATCATATAAAATATAATTATGGAATATGCTACAAACTTATAAATAGAACTTAATTACTACTTAGGTGTCGTCATCAAGTGTTAATGGCACAGATTACGTATATCAGTCGTGGACGTCCTTAGCCACGTATACACAAAGCCACATTACCGTTATGACACACCCACATCTCATACTACACTCCCCCCCACCCCCACCACACGTCTTGTCCCACACCTACACTCACACTCTCACACACATACTGTATTTGACATTCTGCCCACTGAATGAAGTCCTTTTATGAATTGTTGTTCCAAATGAAAATAAGCATATAGAATCGTAACATCAATATCATGTTCATTAACACCACACTGTCAGGCTGGCACTACTGAAACAAACGGGTGCGCGAGAGTTGCAACGCTCCCACAATATGCTCCATAATATATTTTGAGAGTTCATAATAGGCTGTTTGTATTTTTCATAAGAAATGGCTTTCCATCAGTATTTAAACCTTAATAATTGACATACTCGTAACTGGAGGAAGAGGAACGTCTACAGTGACACTAAACCCGCCAGAGTAGCTATCGGGATGGGGGTTTTCTGCGGCCACCTCCCCTCTAACTGGTATCCGCCACTGAACACCTGATTACCTAAAACATTTACAAATCATCATTGTGAGTATGGCTACCCCATGACTATTACTGAAACGTAGGCTATACACATTAGTATTGATTATTGGCTAACGTAATCCGTAAGATTAGCTGGTAATGTATTGCACTTGTATTTTTGACACGATTAAATTGCAGGTAAACATATTCTATGCACTGTCATTGCTCATCAGCACAAACTGATAATGTGTGAGTGTCTACTGATAAGCAGCTGACGAGTTGAGAGACAGACAGACAGAGACAGAGTTACGGTGGTGGAGCAGGCTGCATGTTGTACGTTAACGAGAGACAGGATATTCTATGTTTTGTGTAATTTAAAGTGTGTAATCAGTTTTATAGAATAATGAATAATAATAATATAAAAAATAGGTTTATTATCATTCAGGACACAGGATGTAATTGACACCTCAATAAATATACTGTAATGAGAAAGAATGTATAACTGCCGGAGTGAATGACGTGACCCCACTTCATCCCCCTTCCCTTCACCTAACAACTTCATGCTCGCGCTCACTCCTATACTTTCCCCTTCCCTCTACATTGCGCCATTTGTGGGTGAACTTGCTTACTGTTTCTAAACCCAACCCAACCTGTATCGTGGTTGACGCTAAATGATAAAACATTATTTTATATAACAGACTTTATAAATAGCATAGTGCACCACAGCTCACTATCCCAAACGATCCCACAATATTTATTAGCCAATATCACAGCATAATACAGTGACCACATAATAATATAATACGGCACAGAGCATGAAGCTTGGCGATTCGAAAAATTCCCGGACATGTACACACGAACACACACACAGGCGCCGTTGCCACGTTAGCCGTATCCCGGGACAAGGTGGTCCAGGTGGAAATCTTGCTGAGTGTACACCCGGCGGCAAAAGTCCTGTCGCCTCGCCCGCCTCACCGAGACCCTCGATATCCATAGACTCGAGAATGTTAGCTGTAGACAACGTGCATATTTCGGCCAACAGATGGCACACCGTGAGGTGTGTGATGGTGAGAGTAGAATGGGCTGGGGGAGGGGAGGGGATGGAGCTGTTGGGGGGGGGGGGAATAGGGGGAGTGAGTAATGAGTTGAATTTTGTGAAGTTTGATCTTTATCAAATATATATATATTTTTTGTGTGAATAGGTGCCCATCATTTAACACAGGTGGAAGCAACCCTGGATGTAATGTCTGCATTCACGTAATTAAATGTGGGTGATGCTAAAACGATTCTGTTGTCAGCTTCATACTAATGTATGGGTTGGTTGCACATTCATGTCGATGTGTTTTTAGTAATATTAATTTTAATTACCTTAATAATTATCATATTCGTTAAAGATGATTATGTCATTCATACAAGTAGTAATAATGACCTTGATAATAAACATTATTATATCTCTGTAGATTTATTTACATTTATATAAATGTATAGGCAAATCCCAGGACAGACATAACGTTAGGAGAAGAATACAGTATAACCAATCACGGCAAATTGTGGTTATATTCCCTACTAATGAGTAAGTAACCCAGTGAAAAGAGAAATTATTGATTCATTATGCCAGTGTATAATGTAAAACAGTAATGTATAGGGTACTACACACTCGTTGGTACGAGGACCAGCCACCACAGATAATACTGATTTATTATACCAGTATGTAATGTAATATGACAGTCATAACACTCCTCAGTAGGATGACCATCCACCACAGTAAATATTGATGCATTATACCAGCATATAATATAAATAAATCGTCATATACAAGGTATTGCATACAACTTAGTAGGATGAGCATCGAACTCTTCATGTAGATGTTTAGGCATACTCTGAACAAGATTCCTGCATATATTAGGGCGACGCTTTATTGATTCCCACACCTCATAGGCTTTCATTTCGATTGCTTGGCTGTTTCGTTGTTCGTCCACATCCCAGTCACGAACCATAATTGACCATTGGTTCTCAGAGGAATTAAGGTCGCACCCCTTTGCTGGCCAATATATTACTTCTATTTCTGGATGCTGTTCCAACCATTCTCTAACCACACTGCTGGTACGGATGAGGCTCTTATCGTGCACTAGAACGATAGGGTGTGGGTGGGGAATAGCCATACGTCTCACTGTAGGCACGAGAACATCCTCCAACACTTTTACATAATCATTGCCTGTGAATCTTCCTGACAATTTTATTAACTCCCCTGGACCCTCAGCCCGCATCCAACTCCAGAAATTAACACCCACTCGTCCACTCTTGGCTCTATCCTTAATATTAACTTGATGATGCCTGGTATTCTCCCTCCTCCAGTGTTCGTGCTTCCACTGACGTAAAATACTTTTCATCAGTGAAGATTAAATTTTTCCAAAAGGAGTGATCCATGCATAGATTCTCAAGCACAAATCCATGGCGACATCCCTTTTGTTGTTGTGTTAATAATTCTTTATTGGCGGGGATACGGCAATGAATATTTGCCTCGTGGATCCGCCGCCTTGCTGTGCTAGGATGGCAAGGAAGCTTATGGTTACGGGTGTGGTGAACTGCCGATGTTAATGGCTGGTTTTCCACTGCGGTGAGGAGACAGGCATCATCGTCAGGTGTAGAAATCCGTGGCCTTTCGCTCCCTGGTTCAGTTTTCAGTGATCCCTCCTCCCGGAACCGTTTAATCCACCTTTGAATGGTCCTTTGTGATACACCAGTACGGTAGTAGCCGCAATATCTAGCGTGGGCATACCACTTTCCCACAGTCCAATGATTCGCCCCCGTTCAGAGATGACCTCCACAGAGTTTGCTCTAACTGTAGCCATGCCTATGGGCAAGTAATCACAAAGAGCATTAATATTTTTATGGGCATGTGCTCTTCACAGAAAGAAAAAAAAATACCAAGCAAATTATTCTACCTCTTTATTACTCCCTAGATACGTATACTTATAAAAAGTGTAAAATATTTCGATATTTTTAGCTGACATGAAAACTAATCCACCGCTGTAGTTTTCAAGAGACCATATAGAACGGCTAGAGTAAGAGAGGATGAGCACCACCCCACCTGCAAGGTAACGTGGTTTCAGCGGGACGCGAAGGTGTGACGCCCTGATCACCAGACGAACAACCAAACCACCAGGCTACGGTTGCCTGCAGCTGTTACATGAATAAATATAAACTACATCAATATAACATGTGACAATACAGTTGTACGGAGTTACATAAAAAATGTAAGAAGTATAGTTTGCATCTACAGAAGCATTACAGCGTTTATATAACATGTCTTACTTGTTAGGGTGCTGGGATATAACTGTCCGTGTGGAAGAAGGTCAACATGACATCACTTCTTTCTGGCTGTTGATTAGGCCTATATCCAAAACCCTCAACAAGCCACTTCACCATGATTGTTTAATCGAACCACTGATTTAATGGTTGTTTCTTGCATCTAAGGCGACCATATCAGCAAATCACTTGTTGATTGTTGCACTTTCAGAAATTACATGGTAGAGTAAACCCATAGGAGCACTTTATCATCAGTTTATTACGTTAGAGAGAGAGAGAGAGAGAGAGAGAGAGAGAGAGAGGTTTAATTTACGGTATTTTGTGGGTTCATTCGAAAATTGTCATTAAATGTTTTCAAATGTCTGGTGGCTTGATCATGCTGTGTTCCACGTGTTACAAACGTAACAGATTACCACGTAGTTATATTTTCGGTTCATTATAAAATTATGAAACTGATGGTAGTATATGGAAATTACATTTAAATAAATTGNGGAGAGAGAGAGAGAGAGAGAGAGAGAGAGAGGTTTAATTTACGGTATTTTGTGGGTTCATTCGAAAATTGTCATTAAATGTTTTCAAATGTCTGGTGGCTTGATCATGCTGTGTTCCACGTGTTACAAACGTAACAGATTACCACGTAGTTACATTTTCGGTTCATTATAAAATTATGAAAGTGATGGTAGTATATGGAAATTACATTTAAATAAATTGTCCCCCCCACCCTCAGACCCTCAACAGCTCCAACCCCTCCTCTCCCCCATCCCCCTCCACCCTCACTACCACACACCTTGCGGTGTGCCATCTGTTGGCAGATAATATTATATGCACGTTGTCTACAGCTAATATTCTCGAGTCTATGGATATCGCGGGGGTCGGTAAGGCGGGCGAGACGACAGGACTTTTGCCGCCGAGTGTATAGTCAGCCAAAAAAGTCGTGTCGTCGTTCCGAACCCCGTAAATATTCGAACGGATAAGTGAAGCAGCAGGGAAAGCTTCACAAGTCTGGCAACTGTGTCAGACCAGGCTGTGGTGGAGGTGAGTGGTTTGGAGGCGGAAATGGGGTAGTGGAGGATGTGTGTGCTACATTAGTTGTCATGTCCAATTCATCTTTGATCTTTGGAATACTTCAGAGGACAGAATAACTGTGGAATATGTTTCATAACGAGTGTTCAGAATTTACTGAAACGTCATGATTATGATAATCTAAAACCTCTTTTGTTAGTGATGACATGAATCTCCCCTTTATTTCCTGTTCCCCAACATAGATAATTGAATGACTGTGAAGATATGACTATGTGCTGGTGGGTGTATATCTTGGTTTCATCACCTTGCGCAACACCTGTGGCTTGGTTTTCCTCACCCCTTTACCAAAACAGTAACTACTTGTGGAAACAAATGCTTTTCTCGTTATTACTGTGAAGGCACCGCATGCCTTCGTGCCACACCGCATATGGTATGTCATGTTCAGAATGTGAACACACAGTGTATACCATCGTGGACAAAAGTATAGCTCCACCCACCTGACAGAGAATCGTGAAATGTGTTGATAACTTTGTTGCCCCTCCCCCCCCCCCCGCCTCCCTCTCTCAAGTCACGCCCCATCCTCCCTCTCCCTC
>JAGKTI010039739.1:0-10515 GCA_018397915.1 Birgus latro | reverse complement strand
CCGTGTACTGCTGTAGTTTGTCTCGGGACTTCTTGATATCAAACAAGGTGGAGCGAGGGAGGTTGAACTCACGTAAGATGCGCCCTGTTGACCAGCCGGCGTCCACCTTGTCCAATATCTGCCTCTTCTTCTCCAGAGTCAGAACCACTCTTTTTCTCTTCTCAGGAGGCGGGGCCATCATCACACACATGATGAAGAAGGTGAAGAGCAGTATCAAGCACTGTAGGAGGTAGGGTATCGCCACAAAAGCAATCACTTCGGCCGCCATTTTCGGAGTTGTTCACGAGGGAGGAAGGGAGTGGGTAATGGCGACCGATAGTGGCGTCACGAGTGTAAACAGAGGGGATCGGCGCGTGCGGGAAATTCAAACTGACGCGGTCCCCAAAAATCGAAAATTAATCGATTTTTTTCGGATTTTTTTTTCATTTTGGGGTTGGGCAGCCCAGAATGTCCGGTTAGTGAGTATGTCCAGTTATTGGACGTCCGGATATGAGTTTTATTGTGTCAAGCCTTGCTTAAATTTTACTGTGTCATGCAGTAAATTATTTATAATGTAATTTAAGAAAAAAATAAGAGGCAAATGAGATATTACCACAACTCAAAACGAAGTGGTGGAGGTGAAGCAGGATGGTGGCCATGATGCTTTTAGTAAGCGATAATATCTTATTTTGTGTTATATATGGCCTTTATAGAGTCTATACCTTGCTAAAATTATACTGTGTAATGCAATGAATTATTTTTAGTGGCATTTTAGAAAAGCTAAGAAGCAATAGGGATAGAAGGAACTGGTGGGGTGAAGCAAGATGGTGGCTATGACACTTCATGTATGAAAATTATCTTCCTGTGAGTGTTACAATGGCCTTTATCGAGTATAAACCTTATAAAAACTGTACTGTGTTATGCAATAAATTATTTATAGTGGCATTTGAGAAAAGTTAAGAGGCAAATGGGTTAATGCCCCGATTTAGAAGGAAATGGTGGAGTGAAGTAGGATTGTGGCCATGACTCATGTATGAAAATATCTTAGAAGGGGGAAATCCCTATGTCGCTTTTTTTGGAATGACTTGGGCCCCAATTAGTCCAATCTAGTGAGGTTTTACTGTATATGATTCTAACCATCACAATGTGTAAATAAGTATATTTATTGCTCATAAAATATTTTGGCTGTCAGTCAGTCTGGCTACTAAAAATTTATTTGGCTTGTAAATCTGAAACCTTAGGAGCCAAATGGCTGGCAATCATCAGCAGTTAACAAGAGTCCCAGCACTAAACAACAACACACAAGAGTGACAGTTAGGTGAAAACAAGAGAAAAATTACCAAGGCCCGTACTCTCATTAGGTAAGAAGGCTCCCTAACACCTCTTCCATACTGCTTTATTCTTTGATATCGTTCCTTTGTTTTTGAAGGCCTTGTCACCTAATGATGGCTTTCCATGCTGCTCCATCTCTGGCAGCTTCCCTATTCAGTCCCTTATCCGAGGTCATAGTCAACGACCTCGTCCCAGGTCTTTTCCGGTCTACCTGTTGCAACCCTTACCCCAATGTTCACACTTCTCACTTTTTGCACCCAATTATCATCCCCCATCCTCTCCACATGTCAAAACCATCTCAGTCTACCCCTCCTCATCACAACACCAATACACTCCAGTCCCATCCTACCTCTCAACTCTTCCCTCAAAAACCCAGCCCCCCCAGGCCTTGCACGCAGGGACGCACTGCACATCCACCTAACCATTGTCATTTCTGTACGTTTGAGCCTGCAAATATCCTCTTCCTTAACTGCCCAGGTCTCATTACCATACAGCATCACACTCCTAACACATGCCACATACAAAAGTCCCTTAGCACACGAGGAGAGCCCTCTCAATGTCAGGAGAGGCAACAGCTCCCTGAACTCCTTCCAGCACATCTCACATAAATCAGCTCTTCCACACTATCTTTTTGTATGTTACCTATGAAGAGTTTGGCAATAATGAATTACATAGCACTGGGAACAGTAAGCAATATGACAGGAATAGGTGTTAGGGGGCTTCACTAACCAATTAATACATGGGGTTACGTTCAAACCAATTATGGCATGGGCAAGTGGAGCCTAACCCATATGGAGTATAGGAACATGGGTCTATCCTGAGTCCACACATTAAACCATGAGGAGTGAACTGTGTCAGGGGTAAAGGCAGAATGAAAAAGGCCAAGCAGCATGGAGAACTGCAATGGTGTGTCAAAGGCAGACTTAGGCATGTCAGGGCCTTACAAACTGTATGACATATGGTTAAACTGGAAACCAAAATGGAATGTCAACCCTATCATTATTTTCTTAAGTGTATTTGGTTGCTGACTGCATTCTGTAGTATGGAAGGGAGGCTGATCAAACCACCACAGTCATTTGATAAACTGGTTAAAAAAAAATTAGGGTCCTGCCACTAAATTCCAGTTTGTTTAACCCCTTCAATACACGTATACTCCAGTTTAACTATGCAACTGGTTAGCTAAAAACCCATCGTTAGGCAGGGTATTGTATATCAGGGTAGATTTAACATGTAAAGTATAGGGATGCATTTCTGAGCCATGGGTTTCCCCCCCAACCAAGTCCAAACCCACCCAAATGAGTCCAAAAACAAGTTTAAAGCCATTGTAAATGGCATAACAGCTGTTAAGGAAGCTAACCTAAGCCTAACACCTGTAAATAACTCACTAAAACCAACAAATAAACTCTGAAAATTGTCAAATATGTTTGGAAAATATCAAGCTTAGTAAACTGTACCCCAAAATGACAATGTTCACCCCACCTATGGCTAAAACACATTAATCTAAGTCTAAAAACAGTTTATAAATCAACCTAAACACAAAAATGACAATGTTCACCCCACCTATGGCTAAAACACATTAACCTAAGTCTAAAAACAGTTTATAAATCAACCTAAACACACAATTTTAGTCCAGAACATCAAAATCAGTAAAAAAAAATAAAAACCCATTGTTAAACTGGGGTATCGCATCTAGGGGTATTGTATATCAAGGTATGCCAGTACCAGGCCTTTCTTAAACTGAATAAAATCATCTGGAGGCAATAAGGATAAGCCAACAAAACACATCACCTAATTAGAGGGGATAAAAACAGAATTACCCTCTTCACTCAAATATACTTTTCTTCCTATCTCCAGACTATTTCATGCAGCTTAGGAAAGATGGCTGGTATCGAAGGGGTTATCCATACAATCTTTACACGCACTAAAGGGGTTAAAGCTGATACGATAAATGGAAGTCAATCCCAACATCTGACCTAAAACTTTCACCTTTCGTTTTCGTTTTTGAAGGCTCCAACATGCTTGCATGTGTCGGCCTTGGTCACCTAATGGCAGCTCTCCACGCTGCTCGATCTCTGACAGCCACCCTATTCAGTCCCTTAACCCTTGCCAACAAAACACATCACCTAATTAGAGGGGATAAAAACAGAATTACCCTCTTCACTAAAATATACTTTTCTTCCTATCTCCAGACTATTTCATGCAGCTTAGGAAAGATGGCTGGTATCGAAGGGGTTATCCATACGATCTTTACACGCACTAAAGGGGTTAAAGCTGATACGATAAATGGAAGTCAATCCCAACATCCGACCTAAAACTTTCACCTTTCGTTTTCGTTTTTGAAGGCTCCAACATGCTTGCATGTGTCGGCCTTGGTCACCTAATGGCAGCTCTCCACGCTGCTCGATCTCTGACAGCCACCCTATTCAGTCCCTTAACCCTAAGTCACATTTAATGACCTCGTCCCATGTCTTTCTCGGTCTACCCCTCCCCCAATATTAACACTTCTCACCCTCTGCACCCAATTATCATCCCCCATCCTCTCCACATGTCCAAACCACCTCAGCCTACCTCTCCTCATCACAACACCAATACACTCCAGTCCCATCCTACCTCTCAACTCTTCTATCATAAACCCAGCCCCCCCAGGCCTTGCACGCAGGGACGCACTGCACATCCACCTAATCATTGTCATTTCTGTACGTTTAAACCTGTGAATATCCTCTTCCTTTACTGCCCAGGTCTCACTACCATACAGCGTCACAAGGGGTCATAGTCGGTAAGATAAAGGGGGGTAAACATTCCAAAGGCCCAGCCCACTGCACAGTCCTAGGTCCAGGCAATGGATCTGGGACCCCTAGCCCACCAGCTTACTAGTGGCTGTGGTAGTGGCCTCGGGGCACCCTGCCAGGACACCTGGCACGCCTTGGCACTGCAACTGCCCCGCCATTATACACCCACTGATAGGGCAGCCTCCTGGGGCGCTACTCCCAGGTTCGGGCCCCTCTCTATTGAGCGGAAGCGGCAGCCTGGGAACCGCAATGCCCTGTACCCTCTAGCACAGGTTCGAGCCCCATCTCGCCCCGGACCCGTGATCTATGCCGGCGGAACCCCTGCCAAGCCTCCCCCCGAAAGTCCACCACTAGGTAGCGGGGGCAAAGTTTTCTGGCCGCATGCCCTTGCTGGCGTCAACCCCTGTAACGTAGTGGGGTACGTTGTGTGATACGTAATGTGCCTGTGGTGTAGTGCATATGATAGTTAGAGGAAATGTTTGGGAGAGTATGCTGGTCTACTCTCCATGTTACTGTCACACTGAAAAGGTCAGCAAAGGAGGAGATTAGGTAGCTAGTGAAAGGAGCTCCAGCTCTCCCTATCACCAGCATTCCATTCCCCCCGGGAGTACTACCCTGTTCGGCCCGTGCTACAGCCTCCTCCTACAAGTTAGTTGTTTTTACGGGGTGGGGCACTAACCCACCACCAACCCTTTTAGTCGCCTCTTACAACAAGCAGGGATACTGGGGGAGAATTCTTGAAAAAAAAACCCTACCCCCAGGGGTAGTGTTCAATTTCTACATTTAGAGAATTTTAGCGCAGCAGCAAAAATAACGTACGCTGTTTCTGTCCAGTATCAATGCACACTATCTGATACGTTTATGTGAAGCTACAGTGTGGTGAATGGTTTGGGGTGTATCAAATAGAAACAGGATTCTGGGGCTTGAATGGTGAGTGAATGGACGTGTGGCCCTTTGGATTTGGGGAAAGGAGGTCTGGATGATCAATGCACACGAAGCCTATCTTAAAGCAGAGTTGGAACAATAGGTTATAACACCAACATATGACTGCCATGAAAAGGTGGGAAGGACGTAGAGCCTTAACATTGTATTTCTAAGTCTGAGTTAATGTGAAATAAGCTGCTAAAAAAAAGAAATCTGGGCCAAGTCAAGGTGAGACAGAGCTATGTTATGCTTAAAATTATACAGCCAAGTTATGGTGGAAACTGCAGACTGGGCCAAGTTAAGGCAAAAGGATTACAGACAGAGCCACGATGAAAAATGTAGAGCAATCTTAAGGTGAAAATTATAGAGCTAAGTTAATGTGAAAATAACTATGGCCTTTCCTAAACCAAAATTGTATCGAAGCAGTAGGAATAAACTTGAAAGATGTCACTGAAATGAGGCTAAACTGACCTATCACCAAAGAGGCAAATTTCTTAGCAATAACAAGCTAAACTGACTGGTATGCAAAGCAGAAGTGATGTAACATTCAAATTCTTACCAGGAATTTTTTGATGTCTTGCTGATGCCACAGACTGCCTTCTGTCCTAAATCCTATCCACTTCTTTTAAGGATGATCCGTTCCTATCCTCTCATCATGCTCCTTCTATTCCACTCTGGCTTCCACTCAAGGACTCTCTTCCATCCAATCTTGTCTGTCAATCCTGAAAGAAAACCTGGCATGTAAGAGTCAAGATTCAAAATATTAATGGGGAAAATAAATTGGGTGAAAGTCTGAATGAAAGCGCTTAATTAAAAAATACGAGAAGGGGATGTGGGATGGAGGAAGTGCAGCAAAATGGCAAAGGACAGGACGGCATGAATTTGTGTGTTGCCGCCCCTTACTGGATTTAGGAGTCTGGCTATGGATAGAAAAATAATTTCCACTATCAGGCCTGTCAAGTTTTGTAATATGTCAACAGAACAACGTACTAAAAGTCTACCCAGTTTTGCAATAACGGTGAAATTCCCTAATACAATAACTGTGTACAATGTTTCCCACGAGCCAACAGACATTCAAGTTACGATGGCTGCCCAGTGTTTACATTTGCTGTGACTCACCCTCATTCCATTTCATATATGCCAGGCCACTGCAACACCAACACCCACCAAAAAATTACAGTCCAAGTGCAACAAAGAATGCAGCACGCAACACTGGGTAATAACATACTCAAGCTTTTGATTTTGAATGTCTGGCAAGGATACACTGACACAAATACTGAAATTACTTGAACTGAGCGGCAAAGACACTAACCCTAATGGAAAGCATGGTACTACTGGGGGTGCAAAGTGCAAACTTAAAAAGGGAAGTGTGAGATTTTAGGCTAAGTGGCCCTTGACCCAACGTATCTACACTGAACCAGTTATATCAACCTTTATCATAATCAAATATGAAAAGTAGCATTAGTCTATGTAGTAATATTAGAACTGATTTTGTCCTGATTATTTTTGGTAGTAGATGGGCACAGACTATCCTAGTATTGAGAAATGCAACAATTGTAAAGGCAAGAACTGCTAAAAAATACTGAGTGACCATTACTTCCCCATACACTCTTGCCACATTTACACAAGGCAAGCGTAATGGGATCTAACTTAACTGAAAAAACATCGTAGTCTAAGCTCCGTGTTATTGGCAAGATGTCCCTCAATTTCTTGCTGCCTAGGCCTGATATGAAAACAATGCTATATATCTGAAGGAAGATCAGTAATGGTAAGTGCTGTTAATTTCAGGCAGCAACAGTACTAACCTTGATATTGTAAGCAAGATCAGCACAGTAATGGTAAGTACTGTAACGATTTCTTGCTGCTACAGCCTCTATTATACGCAAACCAGTAATGCCTTCCTGTCTAACAATTTTTTGCTGCCTGGCCACATTATTAAAACACAATGCCTACTATCTCATCTGTCCCTCTGAACCACACAAACCCATGGATTTAAAAGTACGAGACCTACCTAAACCCCCCAGGTAGCTACTTCCAGGCTACAAAAACCTCTAACTTGAATAAAATACTGTAGGTTTTAGTCTTCATGTTCTGACAAAACTGACATGGGAAATGAGGTTCCACTTTTATTGTATTTTAACAAAAGTGAAAGGAAATGGGGCTTGATTCTGACAAGTGTTGGAAAATGGGACAAATTTCATCTTATTCTGGCAAAAATGAAATGGATCTGAATTCTTTATAATCTGGCAGAACCTGACTGTTAAATGTGGGCTTCTCATCTACTCTGGCTAAACTTGGATGGTAAATAAATATAAAAAATTACAGGACTTTACATAAACTGGCAAAACACTAATGTGGTTAAATCAGAGCATGTAAAATAAGCAGTTTCTCCATAAACAATTTAAAAAAATTCTATCCACTGCCAGATGCCTCAATCCTGCATGGGGTGGCCACAAACAAATCNTGTATTTTTAGTTAGTTGTTTTTACGGGGTGGGGCACTAACCCACCACCAACCCTTTTAGTCGCCTCTTACGACAAGCAGGGATACTGGGGGAGAATTCTTGAAAGCCCCCCTACCCCCAGGGGGGGTAAATTTTGTTGAATACTTTTGTTGAATACTTTTACCTTGAAATTTGGAGGAGCTCTCAATTCAGTCCAGTATATATTTAACAGAGTGTCTTAATTCTGAAAACAAATGCATGCATCATATTAAAGAATCATGCTAGGTGTTCATTTTTCCTCAGCATAGTGATAAGTAATGAGGAAGCTGGGTAGCGTGCGTAGCTCAAGACCATGAGGTCACGAGTTCACGCCCACCCTGGTATTTACTCGGCTGAGAGGTTGCGCTCTCTCGTAACTCGAGCAACCTCGTCAATTCGGACTAAGCCACCGATATCATATTTATCTTAATTCAAATGCATAATAGAAAATTCAATCACCTTACTTGTGGCAGCAGAGTCAGTTGACTGCTTGTTCGAGTCTCCAGCACCTGTCCTCCCTGCAGGTCACCCGCGCCTCCATATGTTGACCTTCCAGACTTTTCGTAACCAACTATTACCGTACTTACAGTCCCATAGCGAAATCACCATCGCAAGAGGAGCTCCCTAAAACAACGAACCTCCTTGCCATCGCAGGAATCAGAAACGTCTCACCAAGCAAGCCACCACTTCGAAACTGCCCCCTCGCCAGCACCCTCGTCTGTCTTTGTTTTTCCCCTGTGTTGCCAGCTCTCATCACGCAGTGTTGCCAAATTCTTTCATCTACACCAATCACACCACACTTATGTAAAACACTTATCCATAATTATACTATGTTAAATCCAGTTTACACTTATTTGAGTGTTGCTGAAAGAAAATACATGCAAAATGATAAAAGTATCATGCTATAAATGTTTATTTTTCCTCAGCAGAGTGATGAAGGCAATCTCACTGAAAATATAAAAGCAAATATTTTATGAATGTTAGAATAACAATATCTTCACTCATGTAACACTTATACTGTAATACCATGCACAGGAAACAACTATTCATTTCACCATGTCAAATCATTGTCATTTCATGACTGTGATTCCAGTTTTAAGCTACTTGAGTGTAATTCTTGTGTTGGGGTATTTTAATATAATCCTATCAACGACATCCTCCAAGTCGATTGCGATTGCTCTTTCTCTATGAACACTGATGACTATGAGGCATTTCAACCTTTGTGATTGTAGGGACAAATCATATTAGTGGTCTTTACTGGTCATTTTCCTTCTTGTATTGTCTTATATTTTTTTTTAGTTGTACTGGATATGATGGGGGGCAACTGGGGAGGTGGGCAAAGATTCTGACTGGGGAGGCATTTGCCATGTCCCCCCTTTTTGCCGCCACTGGTTGACTGACTACTCTGTCTTTCACTGATTAGCTTCCACTGTCTGAGTCACTAACTCTGTCAATGACTGAATATTTACTGACGAAAAACTGAACTGCCATGCACTCATCTCACTGAACTGATCTAACACACTGCCTAAAACTGAACTGTCTCAGATGCGNAAGAGAGAGAGGAAGGGAATGAGGAAATGAGAAGGAAATGAGGTGAGTCGCAAGTTGAGAATAAGAAATGAACTGAATGAATACAAATAAAATCAAACTAGAACAGCGTAAAACTGCCCAAGGACAATTTTGATAAAGGAAAACTTGCCGCAGCCATTGCCCACCTGAAACCTAGCTATAAAAGGACCTTGAGGTCAAAGTCACTGATCTTGTGCTTGTCACCTTGGGTAATCAGTCTCTAGTCCACCAAGTTTGGTGGCTCTAGCTTTAATCCTTCATGAAAAACTAAGTGACACCAGGAATTTCTGGAAAACCCCAGGCGATCTCAGAGAATAATCAACCGATTGAAAATATCCTCTTTTCTGCATTGCGGCCGCCTTAAGGATATACAGTATTGCAGTAAACTTTCAGTTTGCATGCATAAGCAGTTTCTGATAAAGCATTCCGGATTTTTTTTTTTCATTCTGGACAACATCAAGTTATCCGTTTGATGGACTGCAATCATAATTATTTGGTCAGAAGAAGCCGCCAGCTGGGTGATTAACTTGACAAAGTTTGAAGGCTCTAGGCCAAAGAACCTCCGAGTAATGGCCATTTCATTTTTAAGCTGAAAGAACAATGAAAATGACAAAAACAAGGAAATTTCTCACAGGGATGTGGAAAGTTTTAATTAATAAATAAATGAATCAGTTCGGTACTGATTGGTGAAGGGAAGTGAATGAAGGAAAATGTGAAAGTATGGAAGACAGAGTTAAACAATGAGAGTGAAGCTAGGAAGGAGAGTATCCATGTGAGAAGTGCAGAAGTGGCTAACCACTTCACTTCCATGACATATCGTTTAACTATTGCTACAATTAGGCATTTTTATTTAGCTTAAGAGAAAATTTTCGAACTGGAGGAGTTAGATACACCCTTCATCGATCCCGTCACTGCATGGGGCTCTTCAGAGATGAATCAAATCTGGCAATAGCAGAACAAACCCACTGCGTCCTTGGATTGATGGGATTAAAAAGAATAAGAAGTGAAAAAGCATACATGAAAATATAATAAATAAATTGGGGTTTTAGTTGTCATGAGGTATAAATAACCTAGGATAAAATGGTGAGATGAGGATAAAAGAAAACCTAAAAATAATGCCAAGATCCAGTCGTCCCTTAAAATACGAGACGCAACAATCGAATTAACATCAAGGTCCCCATTTGCGCCGCTGGATGAACAAGGACAACGGGGAAATAAATTACGTCTGAGAGTCTGATACGCCAAAGAACTGAACTCGAGATCTTTCATTTTCGAGCGGTTGCATCACTGGCTCCCCCTACGCGAAGGTAATACGGAAGTGTTAATGGTGCGCACGAGGGATGGGGACAGTGGCCGATCCAGAAAAAGGCAGGGTTCTTGGGGCTCCTCATTTCCCATTTTTTTCAACCTTCCTATATGTTTACAGGCCGCCATAAGGAA
>JAGKTI010039737.1:0-10515 GCA_018397915.1 Birgus latro | reverse complement strand
TAAAAAACCACTGCTAACTGCACTTCAGAAGAAAAAGAGAGTAAATTTTTGTAAGAAATATCTTGCCTGGAGTGAGGAGCAATGGAAAACTGTGCTTTGGAGTGATGAGTCAACATTTACTGTCACTGGTACCCCTTCATCACGAGTGTACCGCAAACCAGGCAGTGACCCCCTGGATCCTAAGTACACTTCCAAGTTTGTTAAATACCCAGCCTCACTCATGGCTTGGGGCTGCTTTACATATTATGGTGTTGGTAGGTTGGTAATTCTACCTGCAAATGAAAAAGTGAACCAGAACAATTATTTGGAGCTCTTATGTGATGTTTTAAGTGACTCTTTTGATAAAACCAAGGCAAGAGTATTTATGCAAGATTCTGCCCCTGCACATGTTGCAAAGTCAGTGAAACAGTGGCTAACAGACTGTGAGGTTCCCTTTATTCGAGATTGGCCTGGAAACAGCCCAGATATCAATCCCATTGAGAATTTATGGGTGCACATGTAGCAGCAGCTGCGTAGTATGGACACATCATCTTTGCCTAAACTTGAGGCTGCAGCTATGGAGCAGTTTTAGTCCGTCTGTTCTGCAAAACTACGCCATCAGTCTCCCCAGACGCCTTAAGAAGATAATAAAGGTGAAGGGGAATGCCAGTAAATACTAAATTCAATGGTGAGTGTTAATTTATTTGTTTCTCCTTGCTAACCACAAGAATGTTTTCTTTTTTTAAGATGGCGTCAACACTTTCCGCGCATACTGTATATATATATATATATTGCATATATATATATAAATATTCTCTTGAGAACAGCCATAGGCATAAGCAGGATGCAATATATGGAATATATATACATGAGTACTTTGTGAGATATTTGGAATGGACGAATGGGCTACAGGCTTGATATGCAACACAGATCAATGGATAAAGTCTTTTGACATAAATCTCCTCACTGCACTGCAGAGAACAATATACCAAGACACAAAGTAATAAAATAAACAGGACATGATGGATAAAGTTGAAATGTAAAAATGACAGTTTTTCATTATCCTAATCCTCTGACTAATGAGGGCTTCTATCAGCTAAATAAAACTGTCTGGTGGCAGACAGAGCGAAACACCCATGTGCAAAACCAGTAATAAAGAGGATCAACCAAAAGACAAAAGAATCCAAAAACCAGTCTGCAATCCCACCAGTCTTACTGGCCATTTTCATGTGACATGCTGTTGACATTCCTTACTTTTGTACCATCCCTTTCCTTGTTTCTGAATCTTACCTCACCCCATCATCCACAGGTAAGAAAAAAGTCATAATGATGATGGTGGTGATGAATAAACAGTAACCAGAGGGTTAAGCAAGTGTATTTTCCCCAACAGTACACAGGGCAATACGCACCCAAACCTGTCCTTGCCCAGAGTACCGTTGATTTCTGGGGTGTGTAGTCGCACTCTTCCTGTGCCCCCGTGAGTGAGGGGGGCAGGGGGAGGCTTACTGAACCCTCCTGTTCCTCCCCCACTGCCCCCACCCCCTCCTCCTCCACCCCCTCCCCCAGGGCCACTCCGTCGCATCCCTCACACCCTCACTCCACCATCACTCATTCTGGAAGAAGAATGAAAGTTTCATAAACACACTGGTTTACTGTGATAAGCACTAGTAGTCATGAAAAATAGTATGAATGGCCAAGTACAGTGCATGCCAACTACTTATATAGGCAGTACAGTATAGTGTAGTGCCTCACATTAGGGTACACACTCTTAAAATGACATGCTTTTCTAGATTTTAAGATAGTCTTCTGTCCAGTATATATGATTTACTTTGAATGGCTTAAAACTGAAGGATCTCTTGTTGAAGTGAGCAATGCTTTTGTGGTCACAGTGTCTTCCACCATGCTAAACATTAATTCTGAATTTATAATCCAATCTGGACATTATTTATGCACACAAACACTATCTCCTTACTGCCCTCATATACTGACTTCCTTCTTACTGTATGCAGTAAATCACTTCTTTATTTGGTCTACAGAGAGAAAAGTGACTGTCAATCGTTTTGTTTAATTTTGTAAAGGCTGCAACATGCTTGCATGCGTCGGCTTTGGTCACTTAATGGCATTTTTCCATCCTGCTCGATCTCTGGCAGCTTTCCTATTCAGTCCCTTATCCCTCAGGTCAAGCTTTGTCCCAGATCTTTTTTTGGTCTACCTCTTGCTACCCTACTCCTAATGTTAACACTTCTCACTTTCTGCACCCAATTATCAATGCCCATCCTCTCCATAAGCCCAAACCATCTTTATCATCACAACACCGGTATAGCCTATCTCAGTCCCATCCTAAGTCTCAACTCATCCATTGTAAAGTTAACCCTCCCAGGACTCGCACCGAGGGACGTGCTGCACATCCACCTAATCATTGTCATTTCTGTATGTTTGAGCCTGCGAATATCCTCTTCCTTTACTGCCCAGGACTCACTACCAAAATACAGCATTACACTCCTGACACATGCCGCATACAGGGATCCCTTAGCACAGAGGGAGGGTCCTCTCAGTATCAGGAGAGGCTCCTTGAACTTCTTCCAACCACTTCTCACTCTACAGTCACGGCGTATGACTCTGAGGTTGTCATTATCGTATCCTGGCAACCTACCATTCAAAAGTGTGTCCGATTTCGTATCATATTATACACAAATCATATTATTATGCATGAATACATTATACATGAATATTATTATAAACGAACAGATTATACACGAATCACATGCGTCTCATACACGAATCACATGCGTCTCATATTATACACAAAATCAGACGCGCTTTCAAATGGTAGGTTGCCAGGGCACGATAATAACAACCTCAGAGTCGCGCGCCGCGACTACAGCCATAGAGCTAGCTCCAGCACCACCTCCAGCACATAACATGTCTCCCAAAAAACAAAACTCTTCCACACACTCAAGAGACTCATCAGTAAGATCAATCCTTTCATGCCTGACAATCTCCACATGCTCTCCCTGACATACTGTCAATATTACAACAAAATAAAGAATGTAAGAACTAATAGTTGTGGGTAGTTCACATGTATGTCAACAGCATGCATACACCATTCAGATACATAATACCACACAGTCACCACACTTACACACTGCCAGTACATGGTATACCTCACTCTCAACTCACTGCTTTCAGCCTTCTCTCTCTCTCTTTTTTTTTTCTCCTATCCCACTCACCCACATACTGTCCTAAACCTGGCATCTGGCTATAGATAGAGACAGATTTAATGGTTATCAGTAAGACTTCTTTATTAAGCTGCAAAACAGTGTCACAGTAACTACACTCTATCATGCAGATATGAGGAAAAACAATGAAGGAAATCTTCAATAAAAGGCACTTAAATGTTTTTCCTGTCTGCATCTGACATGCTGACATTGACAGTAAAAATTCATATCAGTTTGGTATCAGGAACAAATGAAGATATCAGTGATACATTGCTTCAGCAAATCGTATTGGTTACAGCACTATACTTCCTTTTTTTTAAACAAAACCTTAACATAATGTCAATAATCTGAATCTCAGACATAAGTCAAGGATCTCCAGTGAGAAAAAGAACGAGTCTGGTGGCAGTTCTTTCACTGGCCACCTGTCAGGAGGTTCCCAGGATGAACCACGGCATTGAGAATGATGTCGTATTTTTCCAAGGAATAATGGTGCTTAACAACAGTAGACCAGACATCAAAATCTGGCCTACTAATATAATTTCCACACACGATCCATTCTATACAAGAAGTATTCATATAATGTACATCTGGATTCTTTAACAATAGTTCCCATACATGTTCAGCAGAGTAGGTCTTGTTAGTTTTCGGCCAAATGATTAATATGGTCAGTAACCAGTAGTTACTCTACTGATTCCACCAGTTTGGTGGACACCCACCTACACAAGACTCCCTGCGAATACTGGTTATTTCTGAAGTCTGAAATAAAATAATGAGTACATTCGGTAAACATGCACACAACACAAAATCAGAAATCATGGTTAGATACTAGCTGCAATGTGGATATAATCTACTTTGACTTTTCTAAGGCATTTGACGTTGTATGCCATGATATCCTAATTGTCAAACTGCAAAACCTGGGAATCAGGGGATGTTTATTGGACTGGATAAGGGATTTCTCGCTGGATCGCGAAATGAGAGTTGTTGTCAATCATCATCGTAGCAACCCCAGGAAGGTACTAAGCGGTGTCCCACAGGGTTCGGTCCTTGGAACCCTCTTGTTTCTCTTGTATGTCAATTTTCTTAACAATGATGTGAATTCACCCAAGACAATGTATGCAGATGATCTCAAGCTGTATGTAAATATCAAGCCAGATACAGACCAGAATATTGTCAATGATGTGACTACCTGCCAAGCAGATATTAACACTCTCACCAGGGTCTCTAAATCTTGGGGTTTGTCCATGAATACTGATAAATGTGTACACTGAGATTTACCCGTAAAAATATCCTATAGGAAGAACTTGGCCTCTCTGGTATGTGCTACTGTACTTGAATGATCTTCATATTCCTCAGAGGAACTCTGTATCTGACCTGGGAGTACTGACTGATTCTTCACTTAAATTTCACCAACATATTTCAAACTTGGTTCATAAAGCCGGGTCCCTGTCAAACAGCATTTTGAAGTCCACAGTAAATTGTGATGCCACATTCATGATCCCCCTATATACCTCCCACATCTGTCCATTGCTGGAGTACTCCTAGTCATTGTGGAATCTGGGGTACATAGACGACCTTAGGCTACTGGAATCAGTACAGCAACATTGGACAAAGTCTATACAGGGGCTTGAAAGCCTCGACCTATGCGAGTAGTTTGAGGGCTTTGAACTTATTCTCCGTTCAAGGGAGACTGCTACGACATGACATCATCAAATACTGGCAAATATTTCATGGAAACTCTTCATTGACCCCAGATGATCTGTTTGCCTGTCCTCTTTACCCTAATACTCGGGGCCACCAGTTCAAGATTGCCCACTCCAGATGTCATCTTGATGTGCGTAAGAGATTCTTCAATATCAGATGCGTATCACTCTGGAATTCCCTGCCCGACTCTATTGCTTTTATACAGGACCTAGATTCTTTTAAAGCAGCTCTCACTTCCCATCTTGGTGACTCCATGTTCCAATTCCATTAACTGTATGATGATATTTCTTTCTTGTCCTCTTGCTCTTTTCCACTTTCCCCCCACTTCACTCTTCAGCAAGTAGTTACTTCCTAGCTGCATATGGTGCACCTTCCAGCCTATATCTTTGCTTTGTTCTTTCTTACTTATTTCCTATATTCTGTGGGCTGGTGGATCAGCAGTGTGTGGCTTCCGTGGACCCTTCCTTTGGGCAAGCTCAGGGTCCGGGAAGCCGAGGTGAGATAAACAGGCGAGATCTATTCAACTAATGGTATCTAATGGTTGTCTTGTCCTGATGAATGGGGACACCTGTTTGTCTACTTCAATACGGTACAAGGCTAAATACACCTCAACACAAGTGGCCATTCTGTTCCCAGTCAGCTCGGCAAATGAAGAACCTTGACTTTCCAGCACTGCCATACCATACTAAGACTGTCCTGTATATGTATCGGATTCTAGAACAGACGTGAATCTGATCAGCACTAGCCATAAACTACGTCTTGTCAGGTGAGTGAGAATGGGAGGGAAAAGGTTCGAATTTCTGGCAAAGTGACAGTCTCTCTCCTCACCCTACAATCAGTCACAGACACCAATATTCACCTTTCAGACAGCCCATAAGCGTCGTTTCTCGCTAATCAGACTGTTTTGTGTGGCTGGTGGAGGCGGTGGAGTTAGATGTGCGCCTTAACTCGACATTTCCACTCCCTGAGCCAAACACTCGCCTTCTGTGCCCACCAGACGTAAATAAATCCAAGCTGTGTTCGAGTGTTGCGTCATCGCTAAATATACCTTCGTGCAATATTATTATTACTAATCTTCAAAGCTAATATTCTTGGGTATTACTTTTTGTTCAGTAATTAATAAATTGTTATGTTCATTAAGTTTTGTGATTAATCATGTGTCTAATTTGTATATTTCAAAGCCTTACAAACACATCCGAACAACATTATCGTCTGCTGTCGTAACGAGAATATTCGGCTTAATATGAACTCGGCAAAAATGGACTGCATACTTTCAAACATAAACAAGCATCAAAAATATTCTATACTTACATTTTCCTTACTTCAAAACTCCATACTCAGGTATTATCGAGAAAATATCACATGCATACTTCCTGACCAATGTCTCCTAAATCTTCGCTCATTATTATAGCTAAGTACGGATGATGATGCTTGAATATTTATTGTTGTAAATGTGTACAGAGCACTTATACAACAAAAGGAGGTGGTGGGTCTTGCCACACACCTCCTTCAGCAAATACAGTTTTATTCAATCAGTGATTCCGTAGCCATTCCACTTAATATCGAGGAATCAAACCTCTCAAAATGATATTCATTATTTCGAAATCTAACTAACGATGACACTGATAATCATCGCTTTGTTTTGGCTATATAGTCGTACAGATACTGTTGCATAATCTTCGCTAGAATATTGTATAACTTTGCAAATTGTCTGAGAATCATGAAATATGAGGAATGCCTCTATAATACGCAACTTTTACCCCAGACCGTTCTTCCTGAGTCATGTCTGTATTCAGTTACGCAAAAAATGACACTGATCTAACTTCTTTTCATTATGGATCTGTTTAAACCGCTCCCTATTTATTTTACTTTGGACCGAGATATTACTTACGTCGACAATGCTGATCACGTGTTTATCTTGTCACAAAACGCTTTTCTTTATTAATTTATATTTCCTTTGACAGTGGTTTATGTTTTACCCCATATTGTTTCAATATTTATTAAGTGCTGAATTACCCTGCATTGACCCGAGTTATACGAAGCATTTTGTAAAATATATAATAATTCCAGGGTATCCACCATCTGCTACTGTCCACTGACGACCCTCTTGCCTGCCGGAGGAAAACATCGACGAGGTAGGGTGTGGAACTCTCTGTTACGTCCAGTTCCTCTAGTTTTAAGCCTTTTTGACTCCTACCTTGTATTGATAATGTTGTGTAGGGTGGCTGGATATAAGCATAGTCCTGGTATTTACAAGATACGCGAAGAAACAATCTTCTGCAAGAATAGCTGCCGGTGTTAGTGACGCAACTGGCTATGCAATCCCTGATCAGCTGAGTTTGACCCAATGTTTTGATGGCTTATGGACACTTTCATAATATTCCCCGGATTGCTATGGTTGTACAGGTGTCGTTTGGGGAATCAGGTGTTTTAGTTAGCATAATTTTTTGGGCCGTGAGACCAAATTACTTGAAATGTTTGACGATAAATTATTCCCATCGCCTAGTATTCATGGAAACGTTATCTCATTTCTTTCCGCATCCAAGCCCAGACCACCATCCACACCTCGTAGAAGGAAATGAAATAGAAGGAAAAGCAGGAAAGAATAAGAACACATCAGGGAGTGCCGTTGAAAAGGCATTACTCTAGAATATCACTATTGGTTGGTGACAATATACCAGTCTGTAGTTATTTCACACAGACTGTAATCCATTTGCTGCGCATTTCACTTAGCTCGGTGGCAGAAAATGACAATGCATCGTCTGTAATTTGCATCCTTCCTGTAGCAGTGCTTCATGACATAATGTTAGTATCATACTGAAGTGTTAATCAAATGTAACATAAAAACATTGAAGGTGGAGGTAAGTTAATTGTAGACCAAAGTAAAGTGAAAAGATTATATAGCTTTCTCAAAATACTGTGCTCCAGTTTCGTTATCCCTAGCTTTAGTATTCAGTCTATGTTCACTGTTTGTTTGAATCATTTTAATAAACCTTGATTCTCATCTTAGAGTTGGAGGTAAGTACATTAAAATCTGGAAGTGGTATCAGACAGCATGCCTTGTTAATTCCATTTCCATACTGTGTGGGCATGTGGAGAGGATTACAAGAATTGTGGCCAAGGGTAACAGGATGGTTGGACTGATTAGAAGAAACTTCCCTCACATGGATCTGGATATGTGCAAGACCTTATACTCACCCATTTGGAATATGCAGTACAAAGCTGGTCGCCGTACTATAGGAAGGACATCAATGAATTGGAGAGGGTACAATGAAGGATGACTAAGCTAGTACCTGAGCTCAGGGACCTGGACTATGAGGAACGGTGTGATCGACTGGGCCTGACAACGCTGGAACAGAGAAGACATCGAGGAGATTTAGTGGAAACTTTTAAAATATTAAAAGGGATAGATAACATTGATCATAGTGTGTTCTTTGAATACAGCGAAGGTAGCACCAGGACGAACACATGTAAGCTCAAAAAGAGAGGACACTGGAGAACAGTGGTTAGAGCAAATTCATTTAGTGTGAGGGTTGTCAACCATTGGAATTCCCTTCCTGAAGAAGTTGTTACTGCCCCATCAATAGGTGCTTTTAAAGCTGGTTTGGACAGGTGGTTATCTAACAAATTTGCTAATACAGGATTGTGCAGGGTGTTGTACGGGTATTAGAGAAGTTTTGGAGACTATGTATATGATTTTGAGAGGAATTCCGCATTCAAGAATGGATGATAGATGGGTGCCCTAAAAGAAACGTCTAAGTCTCTTAACCTCCCATGTATTTGAACTAGGTAAGGAGAGTGTATGTGAGCGAGGTGGAGGGGGCGAGAGGGAGGGGGAGGCCGAGGATGAGATGGAAGGATGGAGTTGAGAAGTACATGAGAGAGGGAGGTGTGAGTTGGGAGCGGGGTAGTGAAATGGCGGGGGACAGAGCGACATGGAGGCGATTTGTTGTGGCCACCCCATGTGGGATTGAGGCGTCTGGCAATAGATAGATAGATAGTATACTTTATCCATTCATTATGAGCCACTGTAAATTCTTTAGCTTCATCTTCCATATCTCAGTCTCATGTATGTCATACCCATTTATCATGGTTACACATATCTCCAGCCTTCAAAGTTCAAACTCACTTTATCTACCCTCTGTCACCTTGTTTGTAGCATTTGGTGGCCAGGTTGGCAGTGCATGCATTTTCCAATCTTTCTAACCTAGGTACAGTTTAAGTTATCAGATATGAGCCACAGATAAGATATCAAAGCATCAAGGGAAGGAGAGTGAGGACGTAGTGCAAGACTGGGCAAAAGGATTTGGAAGGAGGGAGTTGACATAAAGCAGTGGTGAGGAAGAGTTAGTGGTGCAGGCTGTGAGCCAGGTTGAAAAGGCAAAACCAAAATCATTCATAGCAACTATTCAAAAGGAGGTGTAATTGACACAGAAACGTTATATACCACCTGTGGATGTAATCATTAAATCTTTAATCGAAAAGCTGACTTGGATGAAAATCTGAAGGGGGGTCATTTTTTCACTCTTCAGAATTCCTCTAACCCACTGTCCTCCATTCTTATCACTTTCACCTTGCAACCACAGTCTAAGGGTCAGACAAGCATCACACTCTCCTATCTTAATTCCCAGTAACTCCTCTAAGAATCATTACCCCTACATGCAGTCAGTGAGGCTACTTTCAACAGACTCCAAATTTTAATTTAAACTACTGTATCTTATCACTTTTTAGGTTTTCTAGTTTGGCAGACTGAAGTATCTTGCTAAATTGTTAAAACTTCCATTGGTATACTGTATTATGATGTTTCAAAGTGATGATAATTCCATGCACCATGATGGGCCAGGAGCTGTTTGTCTGTCATCTTTCACTGATCAATCTTTTTCCTACACTGCCCCTAGGTTGTACAATAATTTGCCATTATCTGTAAGGCAATTGACTTCTGTTGAATCCTTTAAGAGGTAGCTCAAAGCCTGTTTTCAGGAAGCTACGATCTGGGGAGAGGTGTGATAATGGATAATTATTGGGTTTAATTGATGCTACTTCTAGTTATGAAGTTTGTATGGTATACAAGTGATATAATTCTTGTACTGTAATTGTAAAAGTGTGTGTGCTGAGTGCAAGTGAATACAGTATCTTAAGGATGAACTGGGGCTTTTGAGAAGCAAAAGACCCATCATTATTATTACCAGTATTTTTATAATGGAGTTATGAGCACCTGTTGGTTGTCAGTATAGCCCAGTACATTTCATATACTGTACACACATACTACAGTATCCTCATGATTGTCTCCAGAGTTTTCTTTACAGATGATACTATCATCATCTCCATTTACCCTCCATTGTTTATGTTCTTGGCAGATGGCGCTAACACCATTGAGCCGCAGCGCCCTGGCACTGACATTGAGACAGTTAAGCCGGCAGCATCAACAGACTGCAGCTGCCTCCTCGCTGTCCAAGATAGGCAACAGGGATGTGGTAGGCTTCGGCTTCAATGGACAGCCTTCATATGCAGACAGAATTGACTTCCCAATGCCAGCCATCCGTTTCAAGGAGAACACTCCAGATATCCTGGTAAACTGCTTTCTTTAAAAATCTGCTGTGGGGTATTTCTTTGTTCA
>JAGKTI010039736.1:0-10515 GCA_018397915.1 Birgus latro | reverse complement strand
ACTTACACCAATTATAAGAGAGCCAACTGGGAGGCCTTCACAACTGAAACAGAACAACACTTTGAAACATTAAACAGTACATTCATCACAAACATCAACACTGCTGTGCACACTTTCATTACAGTTATACAAAATGCTGACAAAAGACATCCCCAGATGCAACAGAAGAAGACACAACCCCAATTTCACACCAGAAATTCAAGGCCTCATCAGACAACGGGACACACTATGACACTTCCGAACACCACATACGCATGATACCATACAACAAATACAAGAACTCAACACTCAGATAAACAATAAAATATCAGAACAGCAAACACTAAATTGGAATAAGTATCTCCAAACTCTTGATCACAAAACAAACACCAGCAAACTCTACAAAACACTAAACAGCATCACACTCTCCAACAGCAACACTACACAATCACATGCTGCCATCACAACAACAGACACCATTCCTTCAAACAAACAACAAGCAAACACTCTTATCAATCACTTTTCACATGTCAGCCATCTAAACCCTCATCGTGACGACCGACGTATCATCCGACGTAAGAAACAGTTCCCCACAGACCCAGACTTCGCACCTTTCACTTACAACCAGACGAAGCACATCATCAGCAACCTCAAGCACTCATCTGCCTGTGGACCAGACAATATAAGCAACATACACCTTAAACACATTGGACAACAAGGCATACAAGCACTCACCAACATATCAAACTACAGCTACTCACACAACATAATACCCAACATCTGGAAGCATGGCATTATCATCACTATCCTCAAACCCAACAGAGACCCCACATTACCTTCCTCACACTGCCCAATCACACTCCTCTGCACCCCCTCCAAAGTCACTGAAAGGCTGGTACTACAACTCGTTACACCTCACACCCTCCTAGCCCCATCACAACATGGTTTTAGGCTGCTACACTCTACAAACACTCTTCTTACAGACCTCACACAGAGAGTTTTTGATGGCATGAATTCAGCTAGGCCACCACATAGAACACTCCTTGTCACACTAGACATTAGTAAAGCTTTTGATTCCATTCCCTGCCACAACCTCACAAACAAAATATTCAACACAAACATGCACAATAACACAAAAAGATGGCTAGCAAACTACTTGGCGTATGCACATGTAACTTTTGCTGGTCAGTCCTCGAACATCAGAAACTTCACAAATGGTGTCCCCCAAGGATCTGTCCTGTCTCCTACACTCTTCAACCTATACATGCATGACATACCCACACCCCACACACAACAAATACACACAGCTTCCTATTCAGATGACATAACACTTACATGCACACACCAAAATGCAAACACAGCCACACAAATCCTCCAACCTTACCTCAACACACTACATGAATGGTTCACCACAAACTGACTCAAAATAGCCCCAGCCAAATCTACAGTGACCCTTCTTACAAACTGGACAGCAGAACACAGTCACATTCCACACCTCACCATAGACAACACTCCCCTACCACACACACACACACCCAAAATCCTTGGTGTAACATACAATACATCAATGTCATTTAAACAACACATCACAAACATCAAAAATAAATAAACACCTAGACTCAGTGCCTTGAAGTCACTTAACCATACAACATTTGGACACAACAAAGAAACCACCACCACAGTATACAAACAATATATACGTTCAGTGATGAATTATGCAAGCCCTGCTTGGGCTCCTAACCTCACTAAAACACACTACAACACTCTTCAGACTATACAAAACAGGGCCCTAAAAATATTTGCAGGCTGCACAGCTACTACACCTGCAGACCACCTACACCAAGAAACCAAAGTCCTCAAAGTCAAGGATTATCTAGACATGAGAGGCACCCAGACTCTCACTGCAGCCTCCACAAACCCACAACATCCACTATACTACATGGCAGCACATCCACACACACCAAGGAACATCAAAACAACACCCAGCACACGATATCATACACAAATACTATCATCTCTTCCCCCCTGCCCGCCTCAGACCAGCTTCCAGAAGCATATTCATACTCAAATCACTTGCCATTCCATTCAGTCACTCAAAGACAACACACAGCTACATGCACGGCCTCCTGATATCCATCCTTCTGAATCCTGTCTCCCCCGTGAGGACAGGCTCCACCTGGGCAGGCTGAGATGTGGGCATCATCCAGCCCTCTTGAGTTATCAGAAGAGGCTGGATGACTCCGTCGCTGATGCCTGTCCATGATGTAACACAGCACCCCACACTATTAAGCACATCATGGAAGACTGCATTGCACACAATCACCTACGCCAACAACACAACATACACTTCTTGAGAGTTCTGTGGGAAAGCCCGGTCTCTGCCATGGCCTTCCTTAGGGACTCGGGGCTGTTCGGCCAGACTGCCTAGGAAACAACTGCTACTACTACTACTACTACACATTAAGGTGGTTTGGTCATGTGGAGAGGATGGAGAGTGAGAGACTGACGAGGAGAGTGTATGTGAGTGTGGTGGAATGGGGGAGAGGGAGGGGCAGGCCAAGGATGAGGTGGAGGGGTGGAGTGGAGAGGTATATGAGAGAGAGGGGTGTGATTTGAGAGCAGGGCAGTGAAATGGCCAGGGACAGAGCGACATGGAGGCGATTTGTTTGTGGCCACCCCTTATGGGATTAAGGTGTCTGGCAATAGATAGATAGATAGATAGATGAGAAGGAGCAGTTTGCAACGATTTAGGCATGTGGAGAGGCTGGAGGATGGCAACTGGGTGTAGAGGGTAAGGCATGAACACTGATGGTGGAGATGCGAGAGGCAGATAAAAAAGACTTGGAACGTGGTCATATAGTGTAACCTCAGAGATAAGGGACTGAATAGAGAACCTGGTAGAGATTGAGCAACGTGGAGAATGACCATTAGGTAACCGAGGCCAATGCATAAACGAATATATGAATAAAAATCTTATGTTTTTTAAACCAGAGCCAGTTATTCATTGTTTCTTGCTGTCATGGTGTAGACCAGCATTCCTTCAAGCTGCTTGTCTGCATACCATGCAAGGGAATCCTAAATAACTGTATTTGGTTGAGACTCTGGGACAGGTGTCCAGATACTTAAGGTTAGGAGATTGGCATATGTCAGATAATATTACAGTACTGTACAGGACAGAAAAAATCTCCAGTCATATTTTGTAGTGTTGAGCCCACGTTTAAATCCGTGCTGTCTTATCATTGTGATAGCTTATGGATTTTTAGCTTTGTCCATCATTTGAAGAGTTTACTGATATTTTGACTATAATGTTGACCACATCAGTGCTGGAATGATTGGTTAATTGTGCCAGTCTGATGACACCTTATTCCGTTTTATTGCTGCTGCTTGCAAATTATTTTATTCAGCTTAGGAAAACCTTTCATGTTTTCAAGAGATTAACCTCCTTCCTGCAGTACGAAGTGATTTGTGATTATCCCACGAAGATGCATGATAATGTGAATTGTCACGAAAACTACTGTAACATTGGCATATGGGCATGGTTTCAGTCCCAAAAATTACCTTGTTCCCTTCCAGGATGTGTTGTGTAAGGTTAGCCACTGGGTTTTTGGCTCCACGCCACTCCCATGGTAGTACTGTACTCCAAGGAATGATGATAGCCCTATACCTTCCATGTACAATAGGACATAAAACATGTTATCATACTAGTTACTGACTTGTTTCCCTCCCCAGTAACCAAAGAATCTGTTGAGATGAATAAGATGATTTAGCATCAGCTGAAGTGAGATATTTTTGTCCTAGGCTCATTTGAACATACACTTGGTGAGTAGCAGCCTGTTTCTATCTCCTGCAGTCGCCCATTCTCTTGCTGGGGAGTAGGGAGGGAACTGAAATGCCTTTTTATAACTGGGGAAAAGGGAGGATATTGAAGGCATTTTTACAACCAGGTACAGGAGTGGGAGCAAATTATACTGTCGGCTTTACCAGATGGCAGCATCAGCTGGAATAGAATACTGCTACGCTCCTCATGGGGCAACGTAGGATTGGATGATGATGGCGATGACAGAAAGCACAATTGTGTCAGAGTTGTTATACTGTGACAAGTGGTAGCTGTATTGGAGAACTGTCTCATTGATAGTCCTAATACAGTAGAACATCGATTAGCCGCGAGCCACGGGGAATTCAAAGTGCCGGAAAATTGATTATCACCCATTTCCTGTTCTCTTACACCAGTGATTCTCAAACTATAGGAATTTTGATGGGTCGCAGGGACATAAAATAGGCCTAATGCTTTCACTGTATTTTATTTAACTGAAATTGTAATTATCCCTACTACATTATTTGCTAAAATGTGACATATTTTTACATGTAAAATAGGGGGTTAGTTTCTATGAGCCTCATATTTTTCATTAAATATAGTTAAGGATAATTATAAATGTCTGTCTTACGATAGTCAAGACGTGTGTTGACATACGATCTCACCAACTGGACACATCACTGCATACTGCATTCTAACCTAACCTGACCGATTAGTTTTGCCCCGTAATACTCCCCATAAAAATTTTAATTGCCAAGGATTGCCACTAAGCCTCTTGAAAGTCCTCACTGCCAATCAAGCTTTTGACATAAACAACACGTGAATGATGGCCGTCTAGCATCTCACATATTTTGCCAGGAATAAGTTTTGGCGCATATTAAAAAAAAAATGCAGTTTGAAACTATTTTTGAAAGCCATTAGTCATCAACAATGAAGGAAAAAAAGCTATAAAGAAGTCTTCAGCAAGGACTGATGGTTTCAGGACAATTCGCCGTCAAGTTAAACTCGCTGTCACAACAATAAGACAGTTGCTAGAATATAATTCACAGGCGACAACAGCGAGGAAAAAACAATTATTGGCTAAAGGTGCAACTAATAAATAATATCCAAAGCGTATGCTATTGAACATAGACTTTGATGGATCCCCCTGAAATATAGTTATTAAAGTATTGATTAATTAATAATAAGTATTTATAGAATGACAGGGAATCGTCCAGGGTGCGAATTGTCCTGACAGGGAATCGTCCATGTTTTGACGGTGAATTGTCTGACGGCGAATTGACTTGATAGTGAATTGTCTCGGAACCACAGAGTTGTGGGTGAAGCAGGCTCATCAACATGAGTCGTGAGTGGATAGGCTGGCTGGGGGTCGAACTGGCTTGATGGGGGAGATTAGTGGAGCAGCTGTTTTTGCTGGAGCACTTGCTGGTGTGGACTATGTGGGAACCCCACAAATGAGCAAGAGGATACGAACGAAATGTTTGCTGTTTTTGCATGTGTACCCCTCGTGAAAAGTCCCTGTTGTTTGACTGTTTGATTGTTACACAATGGCGATTTTTGAAGTCATCAATAATAGCTACGAAAATGAAGCAGTTCATTAGCTGTGTAGGCTGGATTTCTCACCATGAATCGGATGATCTTTCGAAATGATACATCAGCATCTATCCACAAACAGCCAGGAGCCATGGCTGACATTCCACCATATATTACAACACTGTTAAGCCTTAAAACAATGGTGGGGGCTGCGGTGATGCGCTCGGTGATGAAGGAATGAAAACATTCTGGTGGGATGGTTGCACGGTGAATTTGAAATGCCGGTTAGATCCTGGATTTTCCCCGGTTGATTGATTTTGGAAATTTTCTTTAAATTGTCCGGTTTAGTGCCAATTCCGGTTGACTGGCTCACGGATTATCGATGTTATACTGTATCCCCTGATTATTAGAAAACTGTCTCTTGATAATTATAATCCCAATATCTGTGATACTGTGATCTGATCTAAATTTTAATGAATATAGTGTTGAAATAGGTGCTAGAAGTGATCCTTTCTTAGCGTTTGTGTTGCGGGTATCCATATACATATACAAAGTGTTTTGTAAACTTTGTAGTATGTATGTAGTACTATAGTAATAGAGAGTGAATGAGGAATTTAAGAGGAATTTGAGTGTAAAGTGGAGGAAATGTAAGAACATATTCTGGAAGGAAGTAAAGAAGCTAGTAAGGGAGTGAAGGATGAAAATGGTAGATTGATAGTGGAGAGCTGAGAAGAAGTGAGCAAATGGAAAGAACACATTAAGGAACTGTTAAACAGAGGGAATGAAAGTAATGTGAGTGTAAGTGGCTGGGGAATGGCTGGGAAAAGGATGGAGATTTGAAGGGAGGAAGAATTGAGTAGGATGGAAGTAGTGGAAGCAATGAAGAAAGTCAAAATGGGGAAAGTCCCAGGAATTGATGGAATGTGTAGTGAAATGCTAAAGCATAGGAGAGAAATAGTAGTAGAATGTATATGGAAAATTTGCAGGTTGGCCTGGGAGGAAGGTAGTCCCAGAGGATTGGAAGTCAGGTATAATTATTCCTCTGTACAAAGGAAAAGGGGGAAAAAGAAGTGTGCAGTAATCATAGGGGCATTTGTCTTCATAGTGTAATAGTAAATGTACACACGATCAAAAAAATATCGGTGCACATTTAGCCTGAAACAATTGACACCACGGATGATGGACTCTAAAAAGGTTTTATGATTTTCCTCCTATGTTGTCAAACATGCTTACATAATTATGTCGAGATAGGTTTCTTGTGATATTTTACCGTTGATATTGTTACTGGATGCACATTTAGATAATTAATTAATTTTCCAAGGACTACACAAGCTATATTGATAATTTCGGATATCATCGTACCCCTCCTGCGCGATAATTTTATGATCGTGTGTACATAGTAGGATACTTATTGGCAGAGTTAGGGAAATAACAGAGGAATTAGTTGGAGAAGACCAGGGAGGTTTTAGTTGTGTAGATCAGATATTCATCCTAAGGTCGTTCATGGAAAAGTTTCTAGAGAAGGGAAAGAAGTTGTAAGCAGCCTTCATGGATTTGGAGAATGCATATGACAGAGTGGATAGACAAGAAATGTGGAAAATATTAAGAATATATGGAGTAAATGAGAAACTGTTGAATGCCATGAAGAGTATGTACAAGGGTGCTAAGGCTGCAGTGTTGGTGTATAGTGACCTGAGTGAATTTTTCTGTCTGAATGTTGGATTGAAACAGGGATGTTTCATGTCTCTATGGTTATTCAGTCTGTATATGGAAGGGGTTATAAGAGTGATACTAGGTAGAGTAGTGAATGTTGGAGCAGCCCGAATGAGAGAGGGCAGCATTTGGAAACTTCCGTTAATGTAGTTTGCAGATGATACTGTATTGTTAAGTGAACACAGAGGGGAACTGCAGTGCTTGGTGAATGTGTTGGGGAAGGTGTGTAGGAAACAGAATCTAAAGGTGAATGTAGGGAAAAGTAAAGTTATGGAGAGAAGTGAAGTCACTGAATGTACAGTGAGGTTGTAGGATAAGGAAATGGAAAATTTGAGTGTATTCAGGTACTTGAGTAGTGTGATGAGTAAGGATGGAAGTTTGAAGAATGAAGTGCTTAAAAAGGTAGCAACAATAAGGAAGAAAGGTTACTAGTTCTTTGAAAGCAGTGATAAGCAATAGGGAAGTGAGAATGGAAGTAAGAAAGTTGTGTTGTAATACCAACTCTAATATTTGTAAATGAAGCTTGGACCTTGTTGGAAGCACACATGTCAAGATTTAGAGCAGCAGAAATGAGTTATTTGAGAGGAGCATGTGGAATTAATGGAGAGAGAGACTGACATGAGAAGGTGAAGGAGCATTGTGGTGTGATGTGGATGTGATAGAAAACATTGGGAGAAATACATTGAGGTGGTTTGGCCATATGGAGAGGATGGAGAGTGAGAGACTAATGAGGAGAGTGTACAGTATATGAGTGAGGTGGAGGGGGGGAGAGGGAGGGAAAGGCTGAGGATGAGGTGGAGGGATGGAGTGGAGAGGTATATGAGAGAGGGGTGTGTGAGCTGGGGGAAGGGCAGTGAAATGGCAAGGGACAGGGTGACATGGATGCAGTTTGTTTGTGGCCACCGTGTATGGGATTAAGGCATCTGGTAATAAGAGACTGGTAGATCAGTATTTTAGGCAAGAATTTATTTCTCCTTTTGTTTCAGGTTGTGATTTGAGGGGACTAGTCTGCAAGAAGATAACTGAATGCTCAATCTACGACGGCATGGAGCACAAGATTACTTCCCAGGGTCACCACAAATCCCTGTTACTGCCAGCCAGTGAGGACACTTCAGGGGATGAGGATGACACCCGGCTTGTCATTGATGAGGAGGACCCAGAGTATGGTTGTATGGAGGACCTACCACATCTGACACTTCCGTCTGCTCACTCCAGCCCGTTATTGTCGTGTGGCCCACCCCTGGATTTAGACAAGACCCAACAGCCACAGATCAAGACTGAAGTGTGTTGGAATCCTGTTTCAGAAGAGGAGAGTTGCTTAATTGAAGAGGAGCCATTGATTGAAAAGGAGGAGAATGTTTTTACTGCACCTGAACCAGTTCCAGATCCTGTTGAAAAAGAGGGAAATGTTTCCAGTGAGGGGAACGGTGATCCGTCCCAGACCTCATTTACTTGCCCTTCTTGTCCCAAAAAGTTCATTCGTAAGGTTAATTTAGTTGCACACATGCGAGCTCATAAATCAGCGTTGAAATACAATTGTGAACAGTGTGGTGAATCTTTTGACAAGAAAAGACTGTATAGTTTTCATGTGTACTGCCATAATAACCAGACTTATGAGTGTTTTGAATGTGGCAGAAAGTTTATGTGTAAGAGAAACCTTGTGCAGCATCAGCGCGATCATGAGAAGCGGAGTTCACAGACAGACATGGATGAGATAAACCCCTCAAAAATTGATATTGCTAGCTTCCCTGCTTCGTCTGGATATTGGTCTCTGAAATGCAAAAAGTGCGGTAAAGTATCCAGTAATCAGCATGAATATGATAAGCACCTCAACATGCAATGTGAAGATATGACTGGGCTTGATTCAGGTGTTGATGACAAGTTCTCATGTAAGGATGAACTGGAATTTCATTTGGCTACACTCAGGAAAGAAAGCCAAATAAAAACTGATCAATGTGGGAAAGCAACAGGCAATTCACAGAATACTGAAAACAGTTTATCTCCAGGTAGTAAGACAGTATTTTGTGAAATATGTGATGATACTTTCTGCACAAAAGAGCAGCTTAAAACTCACATGTTTCTCCATGATATACCAAAATATTCTTGTCCCACATGTAAAAAGGCTTGTAGATCAAAAAAAGCCCTTGCAATTCACCTGCTATGTCATACCTCAGGTAGTTTAACTCAGGATCAGCAGTTATGTAAGACAGAAAAGGCTGACCCTGCAAGTGATGAGTTTTGTAAGACAGAAAAAGTTGATGCTGGGGTTGCTGAGCTAAACATCCGAAAAGAAAATGACAAAAAGTCTGAGCTACCTCAGCAAATAAAGAAAATTAACAATGTATTTGTTTGCCATAAGTGTGGGGAAGAATACAAAAGCAAGGAAACACTTATGGAACACATTGCTCTTCACTTACAGTGCAGGAAGTGTAAGAAGATATTTAATAACCAAAGAGCACTTGATCTTCATTTGGTATTCCTTGGTGACAAGAAGTTAATGTCATGTTGCATTTGTGGAAATCTCCTTCACGGTAAAAAGGAACTGGAACGCCACTTGTCAGATCATGTGACTGCAGAATACAAGTCTAATAAGAACTCGTCAGAGTGGGAAGAGAAGACAAAAAAAATCCAAAACATTATTGTTGGCCTGAGGGAAGACAGTGAGGTTTTTCCAGCAAGGGAGGCAAATGTAAAGATTAACAAGGTAACACCTGCTGGCAAGAATGCTGTGCGATGTGCAGAATGCAGGAAAATTGTTCGCCTGCGCCACAGCTTAGAGGACCATATACCACCCAGTACAGATAAGGCAGAAGCTGATGAGGAATTTGTGTATATATCTAGGCTTGGAAATCATAACAGGAAGAGAAACATGACAGATTCATACTGTAACTGTAGCAACAGTGCTGAAAGTATACTGGTCACAGCTACAGAAACTCTCCAGAGAAGCAAGATTCTTGGGAAACATAGAAAATTAGACATTTGTAAGCAAGAGTCTGTATTCAAGAAAGCAAAACATAGCCATACTGCTATAGACAAATGTTATTCAGCGTCACAGGGTGCCGGTAGGCCTGAGCTTGGTGTTGTTGACCTGAAGTCCTTGCTACAGCGCAAGCGGCAGCGTGATGGTAAGGAATACTCCAGTACATTTGAATCTGATGTTATGATAAAAATTGGCCGTGAGGTGGGACCAGATTCCTTTAAGTCAAGAGTAGATGTTCTGCCAAATGTGAAACAGACTGGACCAAACACCAAGCAGCTATTGGACCAGACCACCATCAAGAAAGAAGTTGTACCACCATCAGAAGTTATTATAAAGGAGGAATGGGATATAGATCTTTGTGCCTCCTAATTTTACAGTTCTAAATCTTTTATTATAAACTGTTCCAGAACTACTTTATTAAAAATTGTTCCAGATTACAATGCTGGCTATTGCTTACACAAAGCCTAGCCTAGCTATATCTTTTAGGTTATTAGCT
>JAGKTI010039734.1:0-10516 GCA_018397915.1 Birgus latro | reverse complement strand
TCTTGCTGCTGTCAGACGGTTTTATTCAGAGTAGGAAAGTGGTATTGTACTGAACGGATTAATGCCAGACGATTTTGTTCAGCTAAGAATGAGTTATAGGAGCCTGAGAGAGAAAATACTGTCTTCATTAACCCTCTCTTTTACAACTCTACTATCCTACTCCAGCTAAAACCAGACGAATTTCACCTGAGAGAGTACTTCCGTCACTCTTAACCCTTTCATAGTCAGGAAAACTACTATTCCACTCAAGTTAACTCCAAACTATTTAATTCATCTGAGTGAGTCATAGGAGCCTCAGATCTTTATGACTGTTTAGCGGCGAGTATGGCGGAGATATGATTATTGGGGGATTGTACTTGGACGATAATTTCCCGGCCGTAAAATCTGTTATGAACAACGAATACACGGCTCATTTTTTTTTTTTTTTAACGATAATATGATTTTGAAATAAAATGCGTAGCTATTCTTTTTTCTTCAGCTCTGGTCCCTATCACCTTTTCCTAAGTGATTTATTTTGCTTATTACACCTTGATCCGTATTCTCTTCGATTGAGGAAGCTCCCTAACACGTCTTCCTAAGTGATTTATTTTGCCTATTACACCTTGGTCCGTGTTCTCATCGGGAAGTTCCCTAAAACCTCTTCCCAGTCGATTTATTTTGGTAATTACACATTACTGTCCTTTTCTGTTTTGCATAAATCCTCCAAAGGGGCTATAGTTTGTTTAAACAACGTACAAAAGGACATTAACCAAACATATCCAAGAATAAATCGCTGAGGAAGAGGTGTTTGGGAACCTCCTTACCAGACGAGAATACGGGCCCCTTGCTGTCCTCTTCTGTGTTAAATAAATCCTTCTAGTATCTCCATAATCTGCATAAATAACGTACAAAAGTATATTAACCAGCCATACCCCAAAATAGATCACTAAGGAACAGGTGTTAGGGAACCTCCTTAACCGACGACAGTACGGACCTTGATCAATTGCCATCTCTCTGTCTTGAATACTGAGATTTATTTAACAGTAGATTATGGTCCTATACTCCTTTCACTTTTACTTGGCCCAGATTATCCTTTTGCAGCTCATTTCACGTAGCTCAGTGGCAGAAAAGGTCAGTACAACAGTTTATTATTCTTTTCATAGCCCTTCGTGACTGTCATCATATTCTACTGTTAATCTAGTGTTACAAATCATCATTCAAGATGGAGAGGTGGCAATTATAGGTCAAGTTAGAGTTAATGGAGTATAGCCACGGAAGGTGTTATGGAAAGGATGTAGAGCCGTAGCATGCATTTCTTACCCACTGAGCCACGTGAAGTAAGCTACAAAAAGGGGAAAATCTGGGCCAAGTTAAAGTGAAAAAACACTTGATTTTACTCTCAGTAAAAGAAGTCTTGTTGCCTATAGTTTCGATGCCACATTAATATGTATTCTGTTCACTTTAAGCGTAAAATCGGCATCTCTCCATTTTGAATGCTGAGATATAACAATAGATTAACACTAGAATATGATGATAGCCACGAAGAAGTGCTACAGAAAAGATTTAGAGCCATGACATTGTCTCTTTCTGCCACTGACCTACGTGAAGTACCTTGCAAAAGGATGAAGATCTCGTCCAAGTTAATGTGGATGAACTATAACCTTTATGAGCACACCAAGAACGAGGTCCTATAACAGAGCCAGTGAAGATTATGTATGGAACTTACAGACTCGATGGCGGTGCTGTCGACCTCATGAAGAATTAACTAGGCTCTGGTTTGCTTACAAGGTATAATTAACGTGGCATTCTTGGGGGATAAACACCAAACCAAGGAGGACTTTAGCTTGTGTTTTGATAACTTTAATACCACGCGTCGGAGTCACTAATCACTTTGCCACGAAAAAACTTTTTATATGGTCTTCTTGATAATACCATGCGATTTTAATTCTCTCCTTCTCTGTATATATAACACCCACCAAGAGGCTGAAATTTGGGGGGTTAATGGAGACTCCTTGTGAAAGAAAAAAAATAATTATCAGTCGTCAATCACGTGATTTGCGTCGTGCAACCACAGAAGAAATGATGATGGTGAGCAGGGGAATGAATGGGTTGGGCGGGGAGTTCGGTGGGCGATGGGGCTGGGGCAGGAAAGCATACACCATCAAAATGGGTGTTGTAGGATGAGTGTTCTAAGTGCATTATTTATTTATTTATAACAATATATACCATGGTATGTGTTGCAGGTTGAGCTGGAGCTAACTCGGTGACAAAAGTAAGGAGTGGTTAAAGGAAGTATAGGGAATTGTTGCCCCTCCTGACACTGAGAAGGCTCTCCCTCTGTGCCTAGGGGCCCTTGTATGATGCATGTGTTAGGAATGTAATGCTGAATGGTAGTGAGAGCTGGGCAGTAAAGGAGGATATTCGTTAGGCTTAAACGCACAGAGATTATTATAACTATGTGTAGTGCCTTCTTGAATGACAGGCCTGGGGGGGGGGGGGGGGGATTCAGGATTGCGAAACGAGAGATGAAAAACTCGGACTTGAATCGATTAGCGTTGTGATAAGAAGGGGTAGCTTAAGATGGTTTGGGAGTGTGGAGAGGTTGGAGGATGACAACTTGGTGCTGAGGATGAGGGCAGTAAATGTTGAGGGTTGTGAGAACGTTGAGTTGCTATAGGCAGACCGAAAAAGACTTGGAAGATCATAGAGTGTGATCTCAGGGATAAAAGACTGAAGAGAAAGGCTGCTAGAGATTGATCAGTGTGGAGAGCCGCCATTAGGTGACCAACGCCGATGAATGCAAGTATGTTGGATAAAGAAATGAGCATATGGGACAAAGAAGTGGGAGGGATGAGATGGGATTGTTGTGGGGGATGTGGAGACGACCCTTAGAATATACCTTGCGAAAATGGGTGCTGAAGGATGAATGGTTTGAATGCACTGAAGGTTTATTCCCATGCTTTCTCCAACAACAAGATAAGTTCCTGTTGGTCTCATTTATCTGGTCATGCGATCCAGGTAAAAGTGTAGGACTCGCATTTTCTTCACAGTCACTGTCAAAGAATGCAGTCGTAATCCTTGATGTTGGTTATAGGGCTTTGACGGAGTGGCAGTCGTAATCCTTTAAATCTGGTGGTATTACCCAGTCCATTCTAGAATTGAGGCAGTGTCCAACAGGTGTCCGCTGCTACTGTTGAAGAATAGTCATAATCCATCCATTTCGATGCTGTATGTGTCGCCCAACGTAGTTTATAATCAAGTCAGTGTCTGTCAAGTGTCTGTTGCCACTTTGAAGTCATAATCCTAATTTGGTGCTACATGTGTCACCCAGTGTAGTCTAGAATGGTGTCAGTGTCTAACAAGTGTCTTTGTCGAGGGAGATTAAGGAGCGTAGTGGTGCGAGTGTTGCATGACGACGCATGCGTGGCGTCACACCAACCAAAACATAAACAGAGTCAGCGTCTGTCTGCCCGCACTCACCCACCTGCCTCACCCACACTGCAGTTCCCATCCATGCACATTACCCGCACTCCGACCAAATTCCCCCTCATTATTTTACATTATCTACCAATATATGTTCATTACCACGGCATGAACACAGGCAATGAAAGCCATAATTTGGAGAAATTAACCTGAAATCTGACGTATTATAGGAGAGTCATATATCTAGGAACTTCATAGAAAACGGAGAGAGATAAGACCTCCCGTTTGTCGGCCTGGCTTTGCAGTGTTGTGTGAGCAGTGGGAGAAGGAGTATGTTGCGTCCTCTTCTCAGTGTTGTTTCCATGTTTGTGTAGTTAGCCCGTAAAGCACGTGATTGTGAAGCATCTGCACTGCGGCATTAATCGGTTTAGTAGTCACCAGTGTACCCGTGCCAGTGTATGTGAGTGATCTGGGTGCGTAGTTTAAGTTCTATCAAACTTTTAAGCTGGGATAACTTCAACCATCCTGGGAGTGCTCTGAGGAACTTGGTGAGGAAGATCTCGCCTCCACCGCCCACTTCAAGGTAGATTTTCGTTGTACTTCTTTTTACCTTTATTCCGATGCCATTTTTCCCTCCATTTCCTTGTAGTTCGTGAGGTGATGGGTAGTTTTATGGTGAAAGTAGTTGTAGTGTAGTGAACTGGTGAATTTTGTGAAACGTTCTGCCTGGGCACACATCCTCCACGGCCAAAGCCCAACCCAGTGTGTAATCTGATTGTGCAAGAGGCTAACAGTGAAAGATGGAAGGAGAGGAAGACTGATAAAACAGGAGGAAGGAGAAATGGAAAAGAGGCGAGGACGAGGCGATTTAACTCACTCGAGGGAATTACGTATGAATGGACTTTGGTATTTAATTTAGGCCGTGCGCTGGGTATTTAATTTGGGTTAAAGGGACGTGTTTTGTTTGATACAGGCTTCGTTACACGTGTTTTTGAGCGATTTATTTTGCATATTACATCGGAACATTCTTTTATATGCTGTTTATGTGGTTTTGTTATTGATATAGTTTGCCTTAATAACATACACGTGGAGACTGAGGTGCAACGTGCTGAATAAATCGCCTAGGAAAAGATGTTAGGGAATATGCAGAGCCACGTAGAAGATGCAGAGGTTTTAGCCTGACTTGGATCCATTTCACAATAAACACAGTTGTAATATGCGAGTATAATTGTTGCCTATGAGGAACTAAAGACGCAGTGGAAGTGAATGGTTTGTGATTAGGTAATGGGTTGTGATGATTTTGGAGGACTGTCGTGGGTAGCAGGGATGAACTCTGGGATTAGGAGTCTAGGAGTGGGATAGGTAAGTTAGATATATAGGTTGGTAGATATATAGTTTGGTCGATAGACAGATGGATTGATAGATAGTAGATAGACAGATGGATAGTGGATTGATAGACAGATACATATTAACATACCTGTAGGCTACGTAATCAGGTAGAATGGTAAATATAGATGAATAGACAAATAGGTAGATAGACGGATAGAAAGGCAGACACTAGATAAACAGATAACACTGAACAGTTGTTAATCTATCCATTCGGTGACGCTTATTTTTTTTTTATTATTTCCAGACAGCTTTGTTAACCACAGACGGTTCTAATTGAAGGGGTTAGATAGATGCCCCCTTCATTTACCCTTATACTAAAAGAGATCTCACTTTTACCCCCTTCAAGGCCATGCTGTATTTATCTCATTACTCTGTTTAATTGGGCATAGAGCTTCGTCCTTTTGCAGCTTATTTCACGTCGTTCTACATCCATGCCGTAGCACTTCTTCGTTACTAGTTCCAATTTTGTATTAACCTATTTGTACAAGTCGGATTATTTCACGAAACTCAGTGGCAGAAAAGACACTTCTACTGCTTCTACATCCTTTCCATAGCACTTCTTCGTGACTAGTGCCACATTTCAGTGTTAAATCTATTTTTACAACTCAGCATTCAGATGGAGAGATGGCATGTTGTAGGCCAAGTTAGTACAATAAGTTTACCAGTATGCTCATTTTTACACTAACCTGGCCTAAAATTGGCATCTCTCCACATTGAACGCTGCGTTGTAAAAGTAGATTAAAACAGGTTAACACGAAAAATTATACTCGTCACGAAGAAGTGCCGTTGAAAGGATGCAGAGCTGTGATATTGTCTTTTCCCGCCAGTGAGCTACGTAAAACAAGAAAATCTAGTCCAGGTTAAGGTAAAAAGTTCATAGACGATTCAGCTGATCTCGTAGTGAAGGGGTTAACGAATAGTCCCGTGTTCTCGCCAATTAAGGAATCTCCCCTAGCACCTTTTCCTTAGCGATTTGTCGTTGGGTACGGCTAGTGAATATCAGTTTGTATGTTATTTATGCTCAGTGTGGTGTTTTTTGAATGATGTAGATGACAAAGAAGAGGTGAGTAAGGAGTAATAAGGAAAGTAAATCGCCTAGGAAGTGGTGTTAGGGAACTTCCTTAACCGACGAGAGTATGGGTCTCTTTCTGACTCCTCCAGTAAACCAAGTCCATCGATGAATTGGTCTGGAAGTACAGGAGCAGGACTGAATGAAAAATACATCCCCAGCCTGAAGAGATTAAGTAGTAGTAGTAGTACCAGTAGTAGTAGTAGTAGTACCTACGGTATTAATAATAGTAGTAATAGTAGGAGGAGGAGGAGGAGGAGTACCGGTAGTAGTAGTAATAGTAATAGTAGTAAGATTACCGGTATAGTAGTAATAGCAGTAAGAGCAGTAACAACCCCGACTCATCTTAACGTGAACCCCGTGGACCGCAGGCCGAAGTTAGCCTTCTTCCGCAGACCACCATCCTCCTTTCGTGGTGGCGAGGGAGGGACTGAGAGATGTATGAATAACCGGGCAGCTCCACCCCGCCATCATAGCGGTGCCACCATGTGAGGGCCACGCTCTCCAGGATCTCTAGCTTGAACTGTACGTCATAGGAGTGAAGGGGTTAAGTACTATGTGGCGAGAGGCTACTACTGTAGTTTTTAAACAGATTACCCGGTACTGCATTCAATTCGATCACTTCTTATTTGTACAGTAGAATAAGGCATATCCGACCGCTTGGGAGGCTGGGAGTCAGACCTGTTAAAAAATGATAATAATAAATGCAATAAATGTCCAACCCTTGCTTTTATACAGTATTTATTTATCTACTTATTTTTACCGGTAGGAGTTGCGCCCAGCGGTCGGATTTGCCCCGTGCGAAGGTATTTTTTTTTCTTGCTACACCCAGACGATTTTACTCAGCTTATTGGGTACTGTTTCGAACGAGAGGGATTTGATGTGCCCCTTCCTCAACCCCATCCATCCGGCGACTTAACTATTTCCCCGTATCCGCGCTACTTTAAGACGATTTTTAGGTGACTGCAAACTGGGAGTGAAGCCTAGATAAACCCCTCATTATCTCCGCACGATTTTAAGGATTTTTTTATTTTTATTCTGAAGATGTAAATTAGGCCCAGATTTACCGGTAGCCTTCATTAACCACTTCACATGTCGATAGTTGAAGAAAATCTGGAGGTCCCATAGTAATAATCTGTCTGCCTATTGTCAGACGCCTTAATACCGTAAGGGGTGGCCACAACAAATCGCCTCCATGTCGCCCGGTCCCGTCATTTCGCTGCCCTCCCCTCAACTTGCACCCCCCTCTCTCGTATACCTTTCTACTCCATCCCTCCATCTCATCCTCGGCCTCCGCTTCCACCTCACTCACATGCACTCCTAGTTAGTCTCTCACTCCGTCCCCTTCACATAATAATGAAAAATGAAATACAAAAATGTTTTATTAATTTTTTAACAGAAGAAGAAAGGGAGGAAAAAACAAATAAAAAATAATTACATACACCAAATTACAGATGCCCTCCATTTATTAAAAATCTGTACTGTAACAATTAGGCTTGAACTGCAGCAACTTGCATAAATAAAATAAAAAATAAACATCATTATATTGGAGAGGAAATCGTTGTATCTAAAAGCATCGTATTCCAAGTCGCACAGGAGAGTTCGTAGCGTCTCTACTTAAGCGAATTATTTTTCACATTGCAGCTGAAGAGTCTCCTTTGCTCTGACTACATCGTTTTATATTACCATACATTGCATCGGTGACATACGAGAGGATATTGAGGTGTGAGGTACAGAACAAATCACTGAGTAAAAGGTGCTACGAACCCCACAGTGTCACCTGGAATACAACCCTGATATCCGGCAACGTGTGATTTTATTGACTTATTCTTGCTGCCGCCAGATGATTTTATTCTGCTTAGGGGTAGATACAACAATGCTAAAGTGGGTAAGTACAGACCATTATCCAACCCCTCCAGTTCAGTAAGTCTCGTCTAAACTTAGCCTCAATAAAATCGTCTGAAGGCAGGAGGAAAAAAAACAGGATTAAAGGGTTATGTAATCCATAAGTTCCGTATGATTTGACCATATTAAACAAGAGAAAATCCATCCATATTACAGTGGGTTGGGGATTAATATAATTCTTTGGAGGTCGCAGAAATACCCTCCTTAGCTGAATAAAATAGTCAGTAGTGAGCAAGGTTACTAAGAAAAAAAAAAAAAGCTTCACGGTATAGGGCTGGATAAATAGTGGAGTTCTTGGCCAGTCAAAATTTATTGGGTTGCAGATGAATGAAATCGTCTGGAGGCAGCAGAAATACCCTCCTAAGCTGAATAGAATCGCCAGAAAAGCGGAAGGTTGAAGTCTTTTAAAAAATGCGTCATGATATAAGAGCAAGGTTAAAGTTAAAAAAAAAAATGCGTCATAATGTAAGAATAAGGTTAAAGTTTAAAAAATGCGTCATGATGTAAGAGCAAGGTTAAACTAAAAAAAAAAAAAAAAATGCGTCATAATGTAAGAGTAAGGTTAAAGTTTAAAAAATGCGTCATGATATAAGAGCAAGGTTAAAGTAAAAAAAAAAATGCGTCATGATGTAAGAGTAAGGTTAAAGTTTAAAAAATGCGTCATGATATAAGAGCAAGGTTAAAGTAAAAAAAAAAATGCGTCATGATGTAAGAATAAGGTTAAATTTAAAAAATGGTTTAAAGAATAAAAGCAAAGCTTAATAATAATAATAATAACAACAAAAAGCGGCGTGGTAGAGGACTGGATAAATAGTGGAGCTCTCGGCCATTCAGACTGTAATCCCTAAGTTGGGAAATGGCGGAGAGGGATTATTGGATTCCGCTGATCAGTATTACCACCCCGGTCATCCTGCAGCGTGCAATGTTATTCAATCTCTTGCAACAGTCCAGCGTGTTCGAAATGATGCATTCATTTCCTACTGCCGGTACCGTACTAAACTTTTTTTTATTTTATTTTTTTTTACTCTGCCGCTCTGCTCCTTGTATGCTAACTTGGCCAAACAATGATTCCACTGATCTGTATTAGGCTACCACCCCGGTCACCCAGCAGTGTTCAGCGATATTCGGTCTTTTGCAAGTCCAGTGCGCTAATTGATGCGTTCATTTCCTACATTTATACTCTTTTTATTCCAACATGGCCTAACTACACCACGCATCCATCTTGAACGCTGAGCTGTAGATTAACATTAGTCTGTGCTGTCAGTCGTGAAGAAGCGTGCAAAGGATGCAGAGACGTGGCATTGTCTTCTTCGGCCACTGAACTGCATAGAATAAGCTGTGAAAGGACGAACATCCGGGCCAGTGTCAAGTGAAAGGAGTATAATAATGAAAGGATGAATAAGACGATCTTGATTTCACGGTGGATTGTTCAGGGGGAAGAACTTGATATCTTTTTCTTCAGTTTTTGTTCATAATCTGGTACAGTTTTGGTAATTTCTCATTTTGTTCATAAGCAGGTACAGTTTTTGTTCATAAGCAGGTATTATTTTGGTAATATTTCGTTTTTTTATATAATCAGGTACAGTTTTGTTAGCATTTCATTTTTTGTTCATAGAGAAGTGCGATTCTTATGTGTAAAGGGGAGCGCAAAGGGAAAGTATACCAGCAACAGACCTGGTTCTCTCGGGGCGGTATGTTATTAGGGACTTGAACCTTGATATCTAAGTTGCCGTATTTCTGTGAGTGTGAGAGAAGCATGTATTAAATGATTATAGGGGGAATGGTCTACTCTGTGTCCTTTTCCATCCCAGATCCATCGTTTATAACCATACGGGATTTACGGATGGGTGGTGAGGGCCTACGGTACTTCTTCGACTGTCAGTGCCGTCTATCCCATCTACGTTAAAATTTGATTCGGTTGAGTTGTGCTAGGTTAGGTAAGATTAGCGTATTTTAACGTAGAAGTAACAACGGACGAAGCTAGGAACTTGAGAACTCCTTCCCCTTCTCCGCCCCTTCCTTATTTCCTTAGTAACTGCGGCACTAAATGAAGTAATTGCCAAAGAAAAACCATAGGAGAGACCCGCCCCACGCCCCTTTCCTAATTTGGCCTGACACTATAAAAAAAAAGCACACACACACACACACACACACACACACACACATACACACACACACACACACACACACACACAGCTATCTGCTTAAAAGGCACACACTGATAATTCGTCATGATTTCTCCCTCCTTCCGTCGTTTCTTACCCTTCCTCTCATAATCCCTCCTTCCCCATACCCCTTCGTCCTTCCCATCTCCCTCTCCAACCCTACCTATTTGCCTCCCTCCTCCGTCCCTTCCTTTCTTTTTTCCTTTCGTTCCTTCCTTTTTCCCTTCCTTTTTTCCTTCCTTCTTTTTTTCCTCCCTCCCTCCCTTCCCCACGTCTCACCACACCAATGGCACCAACACAAGCATAATACACACTCCTGCAATACAGCATTCATTTGCCACAGGTTGGACCATATCATGCTTTTATTGCATGTTTCCCTTACCTGTGTGATCGCTGGGATTTCCCACAGGTGAAAAAAAATGGCTTTAGTCTGAGTCGGTTGATTTGTCTGCCTTTCAGTCTATCTGTCTGTATCTATCTGTATCTATCTGTCTATTTATCTGTCTGTCCATTTGTCTTTATCTGTATATCTGTATCTATCCATCTGTCTCATCTATCTGTCTCTCTTATCTGCCTATATCTGTCT
>JAGKTI010039733.1:0-10516 GCA_018397915.1 Birgus latro | reverse complement strand
CTGCTAGTTCTCGAAACGAAATATGTGTTATATATGAACAATGGCACAACACTTTTAAGTCTGAAGGTATAAGCATGTTTTGAGTGCTAGCAAAGTATATTGGAAGAGCTAAAAAAGATTATATTATTGGTACTACTGCTATTATTATTATTATTTTTACTATTATTATTATTGTTATTATTATTATTATTATTATTATTATTATTATTATTATTATTCAGCATGCACTGGCATGTTATACAAACATCTCTGGTAAGAGCATCATATCAGTCCCAGCTGGTGTTAGGCTGAATAAACAGCTAAGTGTGTCCATAGCAGCCTAACAAAGGACTGAACTACATTGATGTTCAGAATGTTGCTGGTGGAAGCGTGAACACTTAGCAACAGTTAACACTTGCCGCCCAGGAGCTGCGGGGGCCAGTCTGTGATTCTGGAACTTTCTGGACATAACGAAGTTAGATATAAATTGTAGTTTTTTATCTTCATTGTTAAATAATTGGACTCTGTGAAAGGGACTTACTCAAAATTCACCATATCTTTAAGTCAAAAACACAAAAAGTAATACTAAGATTCTCATATCACTGAATTTAATGAAACGTTGAGATCTTGGGCACCGAGCTGTTGACACAAACCGTCGCTCGGTAGACCTCTGTCAAGCCTTGTGCACGGGCTTGCCATACATCTTCCATGACACGGTTCATTGTGGGTCAATGAGACAAAAGATAAAATAAGTTGGCCCCATATGTCCTTGGCATTTGACCCATTGACCTTGCTGACCTATTCAGTTCATCATTTTTTCATACTTTATGTTATGCTCCGTCTTTTAAGTGCAACTTTTTACTCCTAGAACATGGGCAGGAATTTGGGTTCTTTGGTTGGGGACCGGGCAAGAGCATTCAACAAAGGAACTGGGCACAAACACAGGCTAACCAGTCCTACACGTATATTATCATAGATCGACATACAGTATTGCACAAAACATATGGCACTTACAAACACATAATGTCCATACACGGGCAACACACAGTATAGCACAAGTTCCCACTGAGAGTCTCAGGTGGCGGCCAGGTGTGGGAGGTAGGTCGTCAGTCTTATAAACACTTAATGTCTGTGCAAGGCCAACACACAATATAGCACAAGTTCAAACTGGGAGATTCAAGTGGCGGCCTGGTGTGGGAGGTAGGCCGTCAGTCCTACAAACACTTAACGTCTGTATAAGAAGAAAACGCAGTTAACACAAGTTCACACTGCGAGGTTCAGGTGGAGGCCAGGTGTGGGAGGTAGGCTGTCCAGGGTGTGTTCCCGGAGCGTGTGGTGGGCCGTCAGGCATGGGCAGCAGGGTGGTGTAGTGGGCGGCCCTCTTGAGCCTCTCCTTGTGGGGCCCGTAGGAATGGGGTGGCCCTCAGGACTGGGGCCAAACAGGGCTAGGAGGCAGGCAGCTCTGCGCCTGACCTTGGAGTGGTGGGAGTCCTGCAGGAGGGTTCAGGCTGCTTCTGGCCTGGGGTCGGTGAAGCGCCCCTCGAGGACTGGCGGCTGCGGTCTTGTCGGTTTGGGGAGGCCGTCAGTTTCCACCTGTGGCCGCTCTCTCTCGGAGAGTCCGTCAGTGTCTGGGGGCGTCGAGGGGACGGCTGCAACGACAGGACACCCATGCTCACAACAGATCCTCTCCAGACATCCTGCTGCAGCGACTCTGTAGGGGAGCAATCTTTGGCCTCTGGAGGGGTGGGCCGAGCCAGGGATGTGTCCCTTGGCAGGAGCCTCCGGGGTACTGGAGGAGGGAGAACTGGTCGCCGCTCCCTCAGCCCTGCATGTCTGGTGGACGTTGCCAGAACTCCACTCCGGGGCAGTGCAAGGAGATCTGGTGGATGCTCCTTCCACCTGGCAAGTCCGGTGGATGTTCCTCCCACCTGGTAAGTCTGGTGGACGTTACCAGGGCGCCATTCGTCCAGGGTGCAGCAGGATGGAGAAGTCCGATGGACATTCCCGCTCCTTTAGGTCCGGTGGACGCTACCACGGCCCTGCTGCCGGGGGAAAGCTGCAGCCGAGGAGTATCCAGTGGATACCCCCTCTATGGCAGGTCCGGTGGATAATGAGAAGGCTCTGCTCCCTTTCTTGGGACAATGGATTGGGGAAGTCTGGTGGACGTTACCATGCATCTGCTCCCCTTGGTGTTTGTAGGACTGGGAAAACGGGTGGTCGTTCCTCTTCTTGTGACAAGTCCGGTGGACGTTGCTGACGGCCTACGTGGGACTGTCTTCAGACAAGTCCTACTTCGAGTCTGGCAAGTGCTGTCATGGCAGGAGAGTAATCTACCTGGGCGGCTCACTTCCTGTTGGCCTGGCTGAGCAGAAGGGGACATATGGTAGTGGGGGACGTGGGCTGGTGTGGCTCAGAGTGCTGGTTCACTTCCCCGTGGTCTTGTCGGGTGGGGGTCTCCTTGCCGATGGGCCTCCTCCGTCGGTGCATATTTCACTTTACCACTGACAACAGTTTGGTCCAAATTTGTCAAGGGGTAAGGAGATATCGCAACAACACTCATACGACCTTGGCCTTGCTACCTAATTGGTTTAGCGTCTCTTCATCCTGTATCACCGACAAAAGTTTGATCGAAATCCACTGAGGGGTTCAGGATATAGCGTGCCCACACTGATATGACCTTGACCTTTGACCTCTTAACCTTGCTGACCTAATCAATTCATCATCCCTTCATACTGTATCATAGACAAAAATTTGGTCGAAATCCATCGAGAGGTTCATTAGATATCGCGCCTATAATGATAAACTAGGTCAATCGGTAGAGAGGCAGCCTGCAGTCCTAGCGGACCCAGGTTCAAATCCCCGCTGGAGCAGGGAACAGTTTAAGGATTTGAATTTCATTAAATCAGGCTTTACTGATCTACCAGAAGACCCGCCGACATGTCGTAAAAATACCCCCGCTAATATAAAAAAACACAAGTCCCGTATGAGACAGCCCTAGCAAGTATTCAATATGGATGGTGGGTGTTAGTGCCAAAGTTGTGACATAGAGGTATATGGTATAGGAGGACTGCTGGGCCTTGGTAGCAGCAGGCTGTGAAGCCTATGCCCGGAGTCGGACACATAAAAAAAAAAAAAAAAGAAGTCGAATGACCTAATTCGTTTATTGTCTCATCATACCGTGTCTCTGACAAAGACATGGTTGAAATCCGTCGAGCAGTTCAGGAAATATCGCGTCCACAATAGTGTTACGGACTCACAGACCCACGAATGCACGCACAGACGGACAGACCAATCACTTAATTCCTCCTCCACCATATATGGGCTGAAGCATAATGAAGTATCACTTCCTCGTCACACACCATCCCTTCCCCGCTCCCCTCTTCCATAACACCAGAACAATGTATTGGCTGGGGAATGAACTACTATCAACTGCTTCAATCCTCGAATCTCAGATGCTTGAGAGTCAAACTAAGATTGTGAACTGTGCTGGACTTTTGTTGTTGACTGTACGATCAGAAGGCAGCATTTATAAAACGTATTATATATTGCAAACTGAAGTAATCTGGCATACCAATTTTATAGGTAGCAATGTACAGTTACCTCCAATTCTAACGAATACAGCGGGTGGTGTGTTTGGTAAAATGTGGCACCACTGTATTTGTTGATATCGTAGTAATGGTAAGTGAATGGGCACACCCGGCAGAGCTTCCCCTCCGCTACAGTATCTAGTCCCCACAGAGCTTCCCCTCCGCTACAGTATCTAGTCCCCACAGAAACAATGTTCTATCAAGTAATACTTTGTCTGCAAATCCAAGTGTTTGCCACGTATGTATAGTGGAAGGTAGAGGGGAAAACAAATAATAATGCCTTTGGATCCCATTGTTTCTCTGACAGATGACTGTGAGGTGAGGTGGAATGGAGGGAAAGGGGAACAGGTGGTGGGGAAGCATGTATCGAAACTTTGTCGTGTTCCGTTTTGAAAGATGAACTGTGTGATTTTACAGATGTTCTGAAGTGAACTATAACTTCGTATGCAACAACGTGCATTGGATGAATGTAGGAGTTTTAATGTTCGTCATACAATGTGGTGAACAACTGTAGTTGAGCATAAATGTTAGAAGGTGTGATGTCCCATGTCTCGAAACGTGGTTCAACTGCTGTAACATTTTTGTGGCTGATCCAGGGTGACCATACAATATATGATTCATGGTTAAGCACGTGACGCAACAGTCATGCCATGTGCATCATCTAGTCTGTTTTATTGTGAGGAAAAACAGTCATTATACTCTTAAACCATGGTATAAATAGATATCCTGTTGCACAGGATTATAGGTAGAGTGTTGGACAGCTATTGGCTCATTGTGCGAAAATGTTGTGCCGTTATCATTCGGATGGATCACGCGGATGTAATGAGATACTGTATTTGCATAATGAATGCATATCTTGTTTTAATAATTGAAATAACGGTGTTCCGGATGTTCAGTCACAATTGATGTCGCTTTCTTCGAGGTGTTATTTCAATAGTCTGGGCAGATGTGACACAACATCCGCAAAAATTGATCATCATTTATTATATTCTCTTTAAGTTTTCATACAAGTTTTACACATTTAGGCCTTCCTTATCTCCAGACGCATTATACTGTTTAATCGTGTATCTACACCCACACACTGTTCATCCAGAGGGAGCAAAATTTCCCATACCAACAGTAAACAGCACATATGTTGGTGATGACCGTACTCCCACCTTCCCACCTCCTCACTCTCTCCTACTCCTCAAGAGCCCACTTCCAGACACACCTTACCACCAAGCAGAATCGTCAAGCCTTCCCACCCTCTCTATTCCTGCAACGTTATTTTCCTCTCCTATTACCCCGTCCCACTGACCCCCTCAAGTATACCCCCTTACCCACCAAATATACTAATCTGTTTCTAACTGCCTTGGGAATATCGTTTTCAATGTTCAGCGTCTTGGGACACTGCATCACAGATATCCTTAATATCAAAATCTGTTGTCGAACTTGAGGTTATCATGAAGCCTGTATGATGGCACTAAACAACTATACCACAACTACGTTTCGCTTCCCATCTGCAATCACAAACACCACAGTGCCCCGCGCATTACACGTCATGATATTTTAGGTCCTGCTTCCCTTTGTCCTATGATTGATATACTATGTGTGTCCATTGTATGCCATTAAACTGCAAGCATGGTATCAGGTCAGTATTCACTGTCGCAGGGGCATTTCGTTTGTGTGGTTTTCCTAGGAAAATTGCGTAGTCTAGCCTAATCTGAGCAGGGGTCCAGTAATGCAAATGGCCATTCCAGATCCCTGTTAAAACAGTAGATGACGTCTGCAACGTTTGCGTGTGATAAATGATATATAACGAATTGCAACACTGGGCAACATTATACATGTCTGTTCGTTGTCTGCCATTATAACACAAGGTTTTAGTAAGTGGCCACGGCTACACAAAATATAAGAGGGGCGTGGTGCTGCTGGAAGAGTGTAAAATTGCGTAGAGCCTACGTGTGTTTGTGCAGGGAGTCTGGTAATACACTTCACCGACTTATTCGCACTCATGCCAAGACAACAGCCAAAGTCGCGGTTTTGGTGACTATACTGACTGACCATTGAACACACTTTCACCTTCCAGCAGTCTGAATGAGGTCCTGTTTTCAAGCAATAGAAAAATTAAGTAGTGCAGTGAACAATGCAATTTTATATGTAAAGTAAGGAGTGTTTTATGCACCGTGTCATCATACAGGCTTATAGAGTATAACATCCAGGGATAAGCTGGGCGTACTTTAGAGTAAAGGTTATAACACAGCCAGGGTTATGCTGGGCCTCCTGTAGGGTAAAGGCTGAGTGCTGGTGGAGCGTCCAGGTAAACGTAAGCAAACACTGGTGCACCAGCACCTGGATGGTAAAACCCTACAACCGCGCTTTACGCAAAATACTCCCGGGGTCTGCAGCTGCTCCACGTCATCCAGCAGTCTTACACAAGGTCACTGATAAGGCTGCAATCTCGTCTGAGTGATGCGATATGATGAGGAAGTCAGTGTCAGGTCTTGTTACCTGTTATACGGGGAAGGGCCAGAATTTTGTGAAAGAAAGAGAGAGGGAGACTCTCTCTCTCTCTCTCTGTGTCTCTCTCTCTCTCTCTCTCTCTCTCTCTCTCTCTCTCTCTCTCTCTCTCTCTCTCTCTCTCTCTCTCTCTCTTTCACAAAATTCCGGCCTTTCCTCGTACAATGGGTAACGAGACCTGATATTAAGTCCTTATCATATCGCATCACTACAACGAGATTGCAGCCTTATCAATGACCTTGTGTAAATCTACAAGATGACCTGGGGTAGCTTCAGAGCCCGGGGGTATTTTTCCTAAGCGTGGGGGTTGGGTTCTACCATCAAGGTGCTGGTGCACCAATGTTGCTTATGTTTACTTGGACGCTCCAGCAGCACTTAACCTTTATTCTATCGTAGGTTCAGCTTATGCGTGGCTGTGTTATACTGTATAAGTCTGTATGATGACACGGTGCATAAAACACTCCTCACTTATAAGATTGCATTGTTCACTGCTCTACTTAATGTTTCTCTTGCTTGAAATCAAGATCTCATTCAGACTACTGGGAGGTGAAAAAGTGTTCAATGGTCAGTCATTATAGTCACCAAAACCGCGACTTTGGCTGGTTTCTTGGCAGGAATGTGAATAAATCGTGAAGTGTATTACCAGACTCCCTGCACAAACACACGCAGACTATACGCAATTTTACACTCTCCCAGCAGCACCACACCACCGATATATTCTGTGTAGCCGTGGCCACATACTAAAACCTTGTGTTATAATGGCAGACATGGGACAAGCATGCATGGTAAAGGAAATATTGCTCCCTCTGGATGAACAGTGTGTGAGTATACTGTAGGCACATGATTAAATACTATAAAGCGTCTGGAGCTAAGAAGGGCCTGAATGTGTAATGCTTGTTTGAAAACTAATGTATGAATGTTTTAAAAAGGCATAATATACGATGATAAATGTTTGAGGATGTTGTGTCAGAAGTATCCAGACTAATGAAACAGCACCTCGAAGAAAGCGACATCATTTGTAGACTAGACACACGTAACACCGTTATTTCAACTGTTAAAAAAATATATATGGATTCATTATGCAAATACAGTATCTCATTGCTTTCGGGTGATCCATCAGTATGATGGCTGCACAACATTTTTGCAAAATAAGCCAATAGCTGTGCAACACTCAAACTAGCTATAATCCTATGCAACAGTACATTTATTTATACCATGGTTTGAGGATATAATGACTGTTTTTCCTCATAATAAAACATACTGGATGATGCACAACATGGCATGATCCTGATTCAGCCACAAAAATGTTACAGCAGTTGAGTCGCAGACTCACTAGACTCAGGTGAACCACGTTTTGAGACACGGGACATCACACCTTCTAACATTTATGCTCAACTACAGTTGTTCACCACATTGTATGACGAACATTAAAACTCCTACATTCATCCAATGCACGTTGTTGCATACGAAATTATAGTTCACTTCAGAACATCTATATAATCACACCCTTCATCTTTCAAAACGAAACACGACAAAGTTTCAATACATGCTCCTCCACCACCTGTTCCCCCTCCCCTCCATTCCACCTCACCTCACAGTCATCTGTCAGAGAAACAATGGGATCCAATGGCATTATTATTTGTTTTCCTCTCTACCTTCCACTATACACACATGGCAAACACTTGGATTTGCAGACAAAGTATGACTTGATAGAACATTGTCTCTGCCGGGTCTGCCCATTCACTTACTATTACTACGATGTAAACAAACACAGTGGTGCCACATTTCACCAAGCACATCACCCGCTGTACTCGTAGAAGTAGAGGTAACTGTACCTTTAGTAGGCAATATTTCTATATTGTACACTGGATTAAACGGCAGTTCAAGAAATGGAAACAATCAACATAAAATGAGCCCAAGTTAGACCAATGGATCTACTGACTGTCAAGAATACAGTTCCCAAGCAATACAACGGTAGAACAGTAAGGAGAGCAGAGGGTTATCAGTTGACGCAGATAAGTCTGACTACAGATTAATGTCTTCTCAAGTTTGGTTACCAACCCGACTCTCGCAAGCTTCTGAGACTCACTCCCAGTCCCAGCTAAATAAATTCACCTAACATTAACTGGATTAAAATACAATGATAAGAAAGTTAATGGTAGGACCATCAGCTGAGCTGTAAGGTGTTTGGAATCTTCATCAGGTAAGAGAAAGGGAAGGAGGGAAAAAAAAAAACGCACTACATTGATGCTGTAGAGTCGCAGTTAGCAGACCCTTGCATGATCGGTACCCGTCTAGGGATAAGCAGTAAAAATTACCCCACTAAAATTTTGACCCTCAGCACTGAACTCCAGGGCTGATATTTATAATACAAAATGTTCATTTACGATATAATTCCTTTCCCCATGAAAAATAAAGCTGGGGAATAATTCCACATATCACTGCCTTATGCTTCAGACACATGTGTTCAAAGAAATTTACCATGACTGAAGTCATGAAGTGACCTAACAACGTTGCCAACATGTTACGTACCGATTGTCTTTTAAGACAGCATTCTCGTCGGATAAGTTAGCTCTCTAGCATCTCTTCTTACCAGTTTATTTATGCTTATGGCGTGTTTGTAATTATACATAAGTTTTTATTTTATTATATGAATATTGATATGAAAATAATATAAATAAGGTAAAAGAGATATGTAGTGTGCAGTATGGAAAAAAAAAAAAAGCGAAGGAAGAAGTGGTAAACAGCTTCTCAAAATGACGAGAATACGAACCTTACTGTCACTGATGTGACGGTCACGAAAGTTCGCCAGTGCCTCACCAGCAATGAAGTTATTAACTTATCAGTTCCAGGACGTATTTTCTAAATTACTATTTCCATGCGAACCTTAAAGGCTGATGAGGAGATGCCTGATTCTGCTAGGGTTAATGAAGGCTGCCTCTAAGTCTTCCAGTCTTAAAATTCTTTAAAGATAACGTAAATTCCCAAGGACCTTCTTTAATGTCTAACGGATTGATGGAGTAATGTGTCCCAGTTTGCAAAGAGTGAAAGTAGAGAAAAAGATATCGTAAGCTACAAGTCACATTACACCAGGAACTTACTGTGATAATATGTAGGCTAAACACGATCACAGTTTGCCGTGATATCCAGGGCTGCACTACTTTCCTCACGGCAGCACAATGGTAATCAGTACCCGTACCAACTCACCTGTGCCCCATCCCCCACCCACCCCTGATACACACACACACACACACACACACACACACACAGACTTACTTCAAGGCCACAGTCAGTCTAATCACAGAAAATCTAAAAATTATATGTACGAGTTACTATTGTTCCACATCAGACTACAACTCTTACGTAAACAGTTATTTATTGATAAGAATGCGTAATTTTCTGCTCAAAATATTGTCGTTTTTGTTTTACCAGTTCCTTTACCAAATTAAGCAATATCATGATGTTTTATTAACTAGCGTCAACAAAGTTGTTTTAATATTCTGAACGTTTCTCGTTGCTGGGTTTTTGCCCACAGCCTTAACTCCTTCATATTCTACCCTTGCTGCTAAAAGACAATATTTTTCGGTCCAGCTTAGGAGAACACCCCAGTGGTGAAGGAGTTAATGAAGCCTATATCAAACTGTTCAGTATGAAAAATCTCTGGTAAACAGTAAAGTTGTCTCGTTGTTGCAAGAACAAAGTAAGAAACTCTTCACTCATAGGATTCAAGGGGTTAAGGCATCGTGCAGGAAGGCAAAGGAAAAGAATGACAAATTTCCATTTTTTGGGGGCCATTGCTCAGAAATTTATTCAAAAGAAAACTGTTGTTGTAACCTGTCATTCCAATGACGCATTTGTTGGAGAAGGATAGAGTAGCCTTGATCACACCCTTTCACATCTTGAGTCTTGAGATCATTTTTAAGTTTAATAACATTCAGTAGTGTTATCTAAGAAAAAGGAACTATATCATAGAACTGAAGGAGTTAAGTTGATTTGTAACCACTCAAGCACATCAGGGAAACGTTATCATTTGCGTTATCTATGCTGTTATCTTTACTGCTATGCCAGTCACTACGATGACAGAAGATGGAACAAATGAGTGAGAGAGTAAGAGTATTTGGTATTTATTTATTCATCTGGTGCTTAATGGCTATCAGTCATGATGTGGCCATTAAGCCAGAGTCCATAAAAAATAAAAAATAAGGTCCATATACACAAAACAAAACAGGGACTCAGGACACAACAGATGATATAGGCACGAGAAACAGTGGCAGGGAGACTGACTGAAGGCTGGCTCAAATGGAAGTCGAACTGGAGGCAGAGTCCCAGTCATGATCGTTGGATAGATGAGACTGCACAACCTCAAGTGTGTAGGAGAGGATCTTATATACGCCAGGGTCGGTGACAGCCTGGAGGGATCCCTGGTGCAGCTCAGTGAAGGAGAGCAAAAC
>JAGKTI010039731.1:0-10516 GCA_018397915.1 Birgus latro | reverse complement strand
CGATCAGAAAGAAGGTTGTGACAGGAAAGATGCTTTAAAATTTTTCTGTTAAGAACTAATTCAAAAACTTTTGAGACACAGGATGTTAAAGCAATTGGACGATAGTTAGAGGGTTGGGAATGGTCACCCTTCTTTGGGACTGGCTGAATGAGAGCAAACTTCCAGCAAGAAGGAAAGGTACAAGTTGAGAGACAAAGGCGAAAGAGTTTACCCAGGCAGGGTGTAAGCACAGAAGCACAGTTCTTGAGGACAACAGGAGGGACTGCATCAGCCCCATATGCCTTGTTAATATTGAGGCCTGTGATGGCAGAAAATACATCAGCTGAAGAAATTTTAATGTCAGACAATAGGAAGTCTGAGGGGGGAAGTGATGGAGGAACAGCACCGGAATCATCTAAGGTAGAATTGGAGGAGAAAGTCTAAGCGAAGAGATCTGCTTTATTAGTAGAAGAAATAGCTACAGAGGCATCAGAGTAGAAAAGAGGAGGGAAGGATGATGAGGTAAAGTTGTTAGAAAGGTTTTTGGCAAGGTGCCAAAAGGAGCGAGAAGAATTCGAGTTGGAGAGTTGGGAACATTCAGCGCGGATGAAATTATTTTTAGCAGAGCGAAGAACAGACTTAGCACGATTCCGGGCGGAAATATAAAAAAGATGTGATTCAAGGGTGGGTTGGCTCCGGTACCTTTCAAAGGCCCTCTCTCTGTTGCGGACAGCATTACAACAAGCGTGATTAAACCAAGGCTTTCTTGCATTAGTCAGAGGATATGAAAAAGGAATGTATGCTTCCATGCCCGAGAGAATAACCTCCGTAATGCGCAGGGCACACTCAGACGGCTCCCAGCCATGGAAGCAATAATCATTCCAAGGAAAATCAAAGAAGTACTGCCTGAGGGCCTCCCAATCTGCAGCTCCAAAGTGCCACAGGCGGCGTTTCTTTGGAGAGTCCACAGGCTGTAGTGGAGCAATAGGACAGGTTAAGGTAATAAGGTTATGATCGGAGGAGCCCAATGGAGAGAAAAGATGAACAGTGTAAGCAGAAGGATTAGTTGTTAGGAAAAGGTCAAGTATGTTGGAACTCTCTCCAAGGCGGTCAGGGATACGGGTAGTGTGCTGCACAAGCTGCTCTAGGTCATTAAGGATAGAAAAGATGTAGGCTTGTTCACCAGGTGGATCACTGAAAGGAGAGGAGAGCCAAAGGTGGTGGTGAACACTGAAATCTCCTAGAATGGAGATTTCAGAGAAAGGAGAAATGGATAGAATGTGTTCCATCATAGAAGTAAGATAGTCAAAGAATTTTTGATAGTCAGTAGAATTAGGAGATAAGTAAACAGCACAGATATATTTAGTCAGAGAATGACAGGAGAGCTGAAGCCAGAGAGTAGAGAATTCAGAAGAATCAAGTTCAGGAACACGAGAGCAAGATAGATCGTTGCGTACATATACACAACAGCCACCTTTGGCTTTGAAATGAGAATAGAGAACGTAGGAGGATACAGAAAAGGGTTTGCTGTCAGTTGTCTCAGACAGCTGAGTCTCAGAAAGAAAGAGAAGGTGAGGTTTACAGGAGAAGAGGTGGTGCTCAACAGAGCGAAAGTTAGAGGAAAGGCCGCGAATGTTATAGAAATGAAGAAGGAGTGAGTCAGACAGTGGTTCCAGGCAGCTCCGAGAGTCGTCACCGGGAGAGGGGCGGATGGTGGGGGCATTTATGGTCCCCCCCCCCTGGAGACTCCGAGGCACGATTTTCAGTAGCCATTTCTTTAAAAATTTTGAAAAGGAAGTGTTGTGTGTAGCGTGTATGTAGTTTGGTGTTGACAGTTAGAGAAACTTATATTGGAGAGCATGCTAGTCTACTCTCTGTGTTACTGAAACACTGAGGCTTGTTCACCAGGTGGATCAGTGAAAGGAGAGAAGAGCCAAAGGTGGTGGTGAACACTGAAATCTCACAGAATGGAGATTTCAGAGAAAGGAGAAATGGATAGAATGTGTTCCATTGTAGAAGTAAGATAGTCAAAGAATTTTTCATGGTCAGTAGAATTAGGGGATAAGTAAACAGCACAGATATATTTAGTCAGAGAATGACAGGAAAGCCGAAACCAGAGAGTAAAGAATTCATAAGAATCAAGCTCTGGAACATGAGAGCAAGATAAGTCGTTGTGTACATATATACAGGGGCCTCCTTTGGCTTTGAAATGAGTATGGAGAAAGTAGGAGGATACAGGGAAGGGTTTGCTATCAGTTGCCTCAGACAGCTGAGTCTCAGTTAGGAAGAGGCGAGGTTTAGAGGAGGAGAGGTGGTGTTCAATGGAGAAAGTTAGAGGAAAGGCCGCGAATGTTGCAGAAATGAAGCCGAAGCGAGTAAGACAGTGGTTCCTGGCAACTCGTTGAGTCATTACTGGGAGTAGGGCGGATGGTGGGGGCATTTACGGTCCCACCCCCTGGGGCCTCCATGGCCTGGTTCAATGACATTTTTTTTTTTTTTTTTTAATAGCAGGAAGTGTAGTGTGTAGTGTGAATGTAGTTTGGTGTTGACAGTTAGAGAAATCTGTATTGGTGAGTATGCTGGCCAAATCTGTGTGCTACTGAAACAAAGAAAAAGTGCAGCAAAGGGGGATGGTCAGGAACTAGTCCCGAGGGCTGATGAAACACAAGCTCCAGCTCTCCATGTCATCAGTTTTCCATCCACCCTGGAAGTACTGCCCAGTTCGACTGGTGCTACAGTTTATTTGTAAGTGTGTTAAGTGGTGTTGTGCTGGGTGGATGCAGTCACTGCACATGTGTCTTTTTATTGATGTGTTTGGGTTAGTTTGTGAATTTTGTTATTTCAAAAATGAAGCATGTAAAAGAGCAATGTCTGTGTATCAAGTTTTGTGTGAAACTCAAGAAGAACACAGCAGAAGCCCATAAAATGTTAAAACAAGCACTCAGTGACAATGCTTTCGGGGTTACATAAACCTATGCGTTTTAAAACGAATGAACATCAGGTAACAATGAAAGTTCTGGTCACCCTTCTACCAGTTCAACTCCTGACAATGTAGCCAAAGTTTGTGCAACCATTCTGAAGACTGCTGTGCAACCATTCTGAAGATTGCAGGACAATCCACGATGTTTGTGACATTGTTAAAATATCGTATGGAACCTGCCAACGCGTTTTATCTGGTGACCTTGGCATGAGACAAATCGCCCCCAAATTTGTCCCATGGCTCCTTACTGACAAGCAAAAGTAGCATCGCTGAGCTCATGGAAATGGCTAGAAATGACCCTAACTTCCTCTCATGTGTCACTACTCGTGATGAAAGCTGGGTTTACAGGTACGACCTGGAAACCAAACAACAATCATCATAGTGGAAGAGCCCAGCTTCGCCTCAACCAAAGAAGGCACGTCAGGTCAAGGGCAATGTGAAGTCAATGCTCAAGACTTTCTTCGATATGGAGGGCACTGTTCATGAGGAATTCATTTCTCAAGGACAGACCATCAATACAAAGTTTTACTGTGATGTTTTGGGATGGCTCCAGGAGGACGTGAGGCAAAAATGTCCAGACAAGTGGTGCAAAAACACACGGGTGCTTCATCATGACAATGCATCCGTGTACAATGCCCTTGTTGTTCGGCAGTTTCTAGCATAAAAAATCATGCCAGTTGTCCCCCATCCCATATTCACCAGATCTAGTCCCCTATGAGTTTTTCCACTCTCCAAAAATGAAAATCCTGCTGAAAGGACTAAAATTTGACAACACTGAGGAGATCCAAGAGGAATTGCATAAGGTCCTGAATAACCTGATGCTCAAGAGCTTCCAGAATGCAATCTGATCATGAGAGAAGTGCTGGGATCAATGTCTGCAAGCTCAAGGAAACTACTTTGAAGGGGACAGTGGTGATTAGGACTTGACACATGTTTTTTTTCCTTCTTCTTTAGTCAAATTTTGGGAACCTTTAAGTAGCACTAACATGCGCCCCGACGATGACACCCCCACTCACCAAGGAGATGACGGGGAGATGACGACCACCCTACAAAGGGACACAGGACAGGTGACTCTACCTTCTGGGCCACACCGGCCCATGTCACCTTCTCCCATACGCCCCTCCTCCCCGCAACCGGACCAACACCAAGATAGCAGTCTGGGGACATTACTCTCCACCCACAGAAGCCATTGACAGACTCGGGGTGGGACTTGTAGTCAAGCATTCCCACGTAGGCTCTCGGCAGATCCCGGTAGAACTGCTAACAGAGGGAGAACGACTGCTGGTCTTCTCAACCCTACGACACCCCAGGGGAGCAGCAGCACAGTAACATCCACCGGATTTGCTGTAGAGGAAGCGACTGCCAATTCTCCCTCTTCTGCCAGCTGCCATCGGAAGCAGAGGCATGGTTACGTCCGCCAGACTAGCCGACGTGAGAGTGTCTGCCGGACCTCTCCTGCCTGTCCCAGGAAAGGGTTCAGAGCCTTGGTAGAGTCCGCCAGACCTGCCATAGCGGAGGCACCTGCCGGGTACTCCGCAGCTGCGACTATCCCCCGGCAGCAGGAGCGTGGTAGCATCCGCTGGACCTGCCCAGCCGAGAGCATCTGCCAGATCTCTCCCTCTTGCCGCCTCCGGGACGAGTGGTGCCCCTGTAATGGTAGAGTCCGCTGGACCTGCCCAGCCAAGAGCGTTCGCCAGATCTCTCCCTCCTGCCGCCTCTGGGACAAGTGGTGCCCCGGTAAAGTCCGCCGGACTTACCGGGTGGGAGAAGCGTCCGCTGGATCTCCTTCCTCCACTCCACAGCCCAGGAGCCTGGACAACGTCCGCCGGACTTGCCAGGCTGGTGGAGCTTTGTCAGAATCTCCTCCTCCGTCCCCGGCGTGGAGTTCCGGCAGCGTCCGCCAGACCTGCCAAGCAGAGGGAGGGACCGCCCGTTCTCCCTCCTCCACTTGGCTAGAGGCTCCCGCAGAGGAGCAGGTCTCTAGCTCGGCCTACCCCTCCTGTGGCCCATCTGCCTCTCCCCATACCACCTAGGGTGGAGATTACTCCCCAACAGGTACGTCATGGTAGGGAATGTGAAGTGGACCGGTTGTGGGCGTCCTGTCTATCCAGCCGTCCCCTCCTTGACACTGACGGACTTGCAGGGACACCGTGGCCGCAGATGACTCCTGACGGTCCCCTTTCCCCGATGAGACCCTAGCCCCCAGCCACCAAGGGGCACACCGCCAACCCCAGCCCGAGGGCGCCCACTGCACTCCGATGACGTCCCGAGGCCAGCGTAGGGCTGCCCGCCTCCTGGCCCTGTTCGGCCCCAGTCCTGAGGGCCCGTCAACTCCCGAGGCCGCCTCCAGGAGGACCAAAGGTGAACCTCCTACTACACCCATTCATCGCCCACGTCGTGAGGCAGCCCCACACTACCCGGACGGCCTTCCCCCTACACCGGGCCGCCACCTGAACCTTCCGGACTCAGCCCCGAAACCGTGAGTGTCATCCCCACCCCTTATAAGACTCCACCAGAACTGTGAGTGTCAACCTCCCCCTGCCATAGGCACCCGGCAGATCATGCCCCCTGTGTAATTCTCCCTCCCCTGTGACAACTCCTGTACATTTCCCTTGTGTTGTAATGACCACCCCAGGCCCCACTCATTCCTGTCAGTGAATATAGTGACTTGTGACTCCCCCGGCGACCCTCAGTGAACTCTCGTTAATGTGAAGGTTCAGTGCTCCCCCAGTGGTACGGGTGGAATATACTCAAGGCCTAGAACTGCCGGGCTAATACTGAACAGAGTATGTTGCCCCGGTCAGGACTCCCAGTGAGCCACAGACTTATAACTCCCAGTGTACCATACTGCTATATTGTGTGTTGCCTTAGCTGTATCATAAGGGATTCTGCAAGGGCCACTTGTAATGTTCTATATTGTATTGTGTCAATCAATCTGGTTAACCACTTAACCACGGGCTGTCACTTTCGTGACGCTCGGTGGCAATGGCTCGAGCCATGGGCCGTCAGTTGGGTGCCTCTGTTTTCTTTTTAATTAGCTGGGGCTTTCAAGATATAAATATATATGAAAAACTGTAGGAGATTCCTGAGTGCTATGTATATCGCTCAGGCTAGTTTTGGCCAATATTTTACAAAAATTTGTCATAGCGCGAATTACCATAAGCTGGAAGTGCTAGGACCGCCTCACACGACCCCACGGTTTAGGGGTTAATATACAGTATGTGTAATACTGGTTTGCCTGTGATTTTGTCCTGTTACTTTGGTATATGTTCTAGCCCGGTCATGAAATAAAGAACCCTAAAGCTTGTGTCTGTATCTTACAGAGCAAGAGGTTGCGCCGTAAAAGCAAAGAAAAGAATCCAAGGCTTTTGCCTGTGTCTTACGGAGCGAGGATTCGCACCATAAAACACACAGCATAACACTGGTGGCAAGCGGTGGTTCTCGATCCGGCTTTAAACAGAACACCAAGGAACAATCTGGGAAAGTATCAAAATGACTGCCTGTACCATTCCCCTTATATGTATACGTGTATGTATTATGCCTCCCTCACTGTCTACCCCCCACTGTATGCCTCCCCCACTGTATCCAGAATCGCAGCGTAAGCATCGTTCCCAGGCTTGCGGGCAGAACTAGAACCGCATGTCCAGGGAGTCGGAGGGCTGATATCAGAGAGGCAACACCTATATTTCTGTGATCCTCATTAAAAGGCGTTAATACTTACTCTAGGACTTTCCTTCGACCATCAAGAGAGGGTTGTTACATTTTTGGTAGCAGCGGTGATCGACCCTCGTTTCCAAACGCCTCCTACAGTGTTTTAGTGCCACCACCAACTACTAAATGCGCCACCTCTCATGGCATCGCCCTCTCGCCCTCACTCTCGTGGCATAATACCGGCTCTGCATACAGGTGTCCAATTCCCCTCCCCAGTGCCGTTCTCTACATCGACCACAACTCCACTGGCCGCGACAATCGACGCTGCAGCCCTCAGCACCTGTTCAGGCACCTGTGTTGACACCTGTTCAAGCACCTGCTCCGACACCTGTTCATCTGCCGGTGGCCATCTCCAGTGTCTGCCGTTCACTCTCTGCATCTGCCACGTCACTGCCCTCTGCCACATCTGCCACCCACCAGCTTTGCATCTGCCTGTGGCGACATTTGTCCACCCCTCAATGTGCCTCACATCTGCTTTCCATTACACAGTGGCCCCTCTCAACCCTCCTATTCACGTATCGGCTCAAGCCCAGCAAGAAACTCCACCTCTTCCAAGACTCATCCTGCATCCCTACTACCAGCCTACCTCTGGCTCCGCCCACCACGTGCCCTCCACGTTCGCCCACCAGCTGATCAACGCCCTCACCTCTACCCTCCACTTCGTTCTCCATTCAGCTGTGTAACTATATAGTGTATCTTCATCCACCCATCTGACTTTCTATAGAGATTATCCTCCGATTTTCTCTACAGATTGTGTGTTATTGTCATAATTCATCTCCACCCCTCACTCCATCCTCACCTTCACCGCCAGTTTTATTCCTCATCTCCCATCTCACCTACTATTTATTGCAACTACCATTCCGTCATCTCCATACATTTCCATTTCCATACTCATGGTACATATTCTCATCTTCACCCTGAAAATATATATATCACTCCTCATCTCTCATTTTATATTGTCGCCAGACTACATGTCATACTTTGCATATACGGAACTTACTCCCTCCACTCTCAGTCAAGAAACAACCAATGATCACAACCCCCCAGCCGAGGAAGATTCAGTGACTCATTTACGTAGCGGACGCGTGTACCACCACCCTGCCTCACCACCCACCACTTCATTACTCACCTCCCCACACCCTTCCCATCCAGATACCTCATCCTCGACCCCTGTTACTACACTGCCTGATTCTCTCCTTCCTCCTACCACTCTTGTTAACTCTCCAGCCCCACTTCACCTCTCATCTCCCTTACATTTAACTACCACTACCTTCTCTCTCTCTCATACCCCCATCACTTCTACACTTCCAACTATGACCCAAACGACCCCTACTCCCCAGTCTATCTATCTCGACGATGCCAGTCGTCCCAAATTTACCGGCGAGGACTCCACTTGGTCTGTTTATGATTTTCTCAGAGAGGTCGAAACCGACATCCACAATCGGCAGGTTACAGATGAAAACCTCAGTCTCTTATCTCATGGGTCGCTTACACCAAGGCAAATCGGATATCGGATCCGCGATCCGTGCTGGACATTTTGATGGCGTAACAACCTTTGCTGATTTCTGTAAGGAACTCACAACACTTTGTTGCCAACATTCAAATGCCGCATCTCTCACTGGGTTCACTAATCTCCTCACCCAGATGGATGAGGATTTGCGCGTCCCCCCCCAACATGCCAAACTACGCGAAGCAGCCGCTGCCATGAAAGCCACTAGTAGCGAGATTCGCCAATTACTTATAGGCACAAACTGGGTACAGAGCTCCTATGGTTTCACTAGACAACCTTGCAGATTTATTTGGTTACCTGAGATTCCTCCATTGGCTTATGCCTAAACAGAGAGAAACAGCTCCGGCGATCGGTTTCAATCCAGGAGATAAAATTGTTCAGATTACTAAAACCATCCATTAAAGAACAGGTTCAAACCACACGCGTCAGGCCACAGATTGACCCTTGCTCTCTCAGGTCTGTCACACTACCACTTCCCCAGATCAATGCCGTTCTCGTTCAGTCACACGAGGCAGACCTGCCACAAATCGTTCTCCAACTGCCAGTCGTGATCAATCTAGCATCCGACAGAACAGACAGTCCTCGATCCTTTGCTGGAACAGTGGTACACCTGGACATCGAGCAAACAGTTGTGACTGTAAACACACACGGCCTTACTCCCAAACTAGACGCGTACGCCTTCCTGCTCACGTCGCCCTACATGCAAATATCACAAGGCTAGTACGGCACACACTACCAACGAGTGTCGTTACCTAAATCGCCACCAGTCGGGGGAAGCGCCGCGCCCCTATCTAACCAACATGACGTAGCGACAGAACACCAACTCCCCATCCGCCATGAAGGACCTATCACTTCCTCAGGTCTAGTCATTCTAGGATGGAGTAATGACATACCAACGTCGTTCTTCATGGACACCGGATCTATAGTAAACTTGATTTCTGATACCTCCTTAGACATCATTCAACGCCACCGCAATCGCGTAAGTTTCCTTGAACCTCCAAACATTCGCCTATGTGGTGTAGAAGGCTCAGAGTTTAAGGTCAAGGGAAGAGTCACTTTAGAAGTACAACTAGACAGCGCCTTGCTCCCTTTCCCAATAGAATTTCATGTAACTAACGACTTGAAATAGCCAGTAGATCCCCTTATCGGCTTACCCACCATGGCACAACACTCCATTGCATTATTGCCTGCTTGTAGTAGTACAGACATTTCTGGGTTCCCAGTCTACAGTATGAAATGTCCCCATCCTGTACTGCCAGTAACTTCAGTCGTTCAGCCCCCCCTGACTCTCTCACTCCCTAAGAGTACAGAACAAGCCGACCTGTCATCGTCATCATCATCATCCAGAAATACAGAGATCATTCCCTCGCTGACTGAGAGCAGGGAAACACCTGCTGATACGTTCTCTCAGCATTCAGAAAAGGCTCTTCCAGCCTCCTCTAACAACAGCACTACAGCTGACTCAGACATGTCTCAGTTACCTACCTCACAAAGTCTAACTGATGTTTTCCAACACGCAGAGACGAGGCGTGCAGTAATGAATACGTGCACAATTTTGTTACCGCATGAGTTCACCAAAGTCTCTGTTCGTGTTGCAGGTGCAAAAGAAGGAGTGGATGTACTAACATAACCTGAGACGTGTTGTGTGAATGGCTTAACTTATGAGTCAGCCTGGTGCACAATCTTAGAGGACAGTCTTTGTTATCTACACTTGCTCAATGTCACGAATGCTCCACTAAAGCTTAAAAGTGGTGTAAAGATTGGAGATTTCCTGGTATACCCAGTGGCTGTAATGGTGTGCCAGAAATCCTCTATCCCTGCTGATGATGATAGTCTACCGACAGGTATACAGTAGGCGTGGAAAGTGTTGACGCCATCTTAAATAAAGAAAACATTCTTGTGGTTAGCAAGGAGAAACAAATAAATTAACACTCACCATTGAATTTAGTATTTACTGGCATTCCTCTTCACCTTTATTATCTTCTTAAGGCATCTGGGGAGACTGATGGCGTAGTTTTGCAGAACAGATGGACTAAAACTGCTCCATAGCTGCTTGACTGCAGCCTAAAGTTTAGGCAAAGATGATGTGCCGCTTCATGTGCGCCCATAAATTCTCAATGGGATTGATATCTGGGCTGTTTCCGGGCCAATCTCGAATAAAGGGAACCTCACAGTCTGTTAGCCACTGTTTCACTGACTTTGCAACATGTGCAGGGGCAGAATCTTGCATAAATACTCTTGCCTTGGTATTATCAAAAGAGTCACTTAAAACATCACATAAGAGCTCCAAATAATTGTTCTGGTTCACTTTTTCATTTGCAGGTAGAATTACCAAC
>JAGKTI010039730.1:0-10516 GCA_018397915.1 Birgus latro | reverse complement strand
TCTTTCAGTTTAGCATGATTGTTGGGAGCGAGAAATGTTGGAGAAATAAAAGCCAGATGAATGAAAAGGGGAGGATGGAGACAGGGTAGGACTGAATGGGATGAGAAGAGAAAGGAATGCTAATAAGTTATTAATGATGTGGGTTTATAGTGGGCCAAATGGGTATAGTGCTGTGAGAATACGAGTGCGGCAGAGAAGTCAATTGGTGATGAAGACAGGGTTAAAATGGTAATGAAGAAAGGGTTAAAAGGTCAAGAAAGAAAGGCAGTGTAATAAACACGGTATTTCTGTGTATGAGTAAATAAAGGTAGAGAGGGCAGGGAGACGAATAATTATAAAGCGGAATAGCCTTGTTATTTCAGTTCAGACATACTGAGTTCATCAGTGGCTAGGCAACTAAATCCATATAGCAACACAGCAGAGAGAGAGGGAGAGAGAGAAAAAGAGAGAGAGGGGGGGTAAGAGGGAGAGGGAGAGGGAAGGGTGGGAGGGACACCAGGAGGGAGGAAGGTTAGAGAAGGGGAAGGAGGTTGCAGTTAGATTATTCTGAAAAATCAAAGTATTATTCTCACACGTTATTTTATTAGATGTTCTGACGGCTTTTGCATTTTCTTATGTTATGGACATAATTTGTATACGAAATTATTTTCTAGGTTGATTCTACTGATAATAAAAATAATACAAAAAACGTCATAAACAGTATTTAAATGCATATGTGGCAACTATTCACTATACACTATTGCCAGACCAACTGACTCACACCATACAAGTAGCCTTGCAGCGAACTTCTGCTGACGACCGTTCATTGGTTGGTGCCTCTGCCTGATCCTCCTGGTCCTCTGCCTCACAGTGTCTCTGGTCTAACTTGTTGATTCGTTGCATGGCTTCCTTTGGTGTGGCATTATCCATAACTACGTCCACCAAATCTTGTTCTTGCACTTCTTCATCCAGGCACAGTTCGGCACACTCTTACCACTTTCTCCCTCTTTCTCCCTCATGGTCGGGCTGGGTCTGGTGGCCAAAAAATGAGCAAAGGTCACACACAGCACGTGTGCAGCCTGAGCGTGGGGAGTGTGTAGTCTCAACTGGGGCAGGAATGCCCAGTAGACCATGACAACACCCCACAGACACGTGATAGCAATACGTCATAGGCAGATGCAGTCTTCGCTCTGTCTATCACTTCCCACATTGAGTGATTTCCAGCCATAATTTTATGCCTTGCACCACATTCTGTCTATCATTGGCTGCGTAGTCTGTCTATCTATCTATTGCCAGACGCCTTAATCCCGTAAGGGGTGGCCACAGACAAATTGCTTCCATGTCGCCCTGTCTCTTGCCATTTCGTTGCCCTGTTTCCAGCTCACACCTCCTCCCTCATATACCTCTCCACTCCATCCCTCCATCTCATCCTTGGCCTCCCCCTCCCTTTCCCCCTCTTGACCTCACTCACACACACTCTCCTTGTCAGTCTCTCCCTCTCCATCCTCTCCACATGGCCAAACCACCTCAAAGTGTTTCTCCTAATGCTTCCCATCACATCCACACCACAATGCTCCTTCGCTTCCTCATTTGTCTGTCTGTCTCTCCATGTGACTCCACATGCTGCTTTCAAATAACACATTTTCACTGCTCCCACTCTTGACTTCTGTCCCTCCAACAAGGTCCATGCTTCACTTCCATACATTAAAGATGTTATCACAATACTGTCATGTAGTAGCTTTTTCACTTCTGTGCTCACTTCCCTGTTTCTTATCACTGCTTTCAAGGAACTAGCAACCTTTCTTCCTTGTTGTACCCTTTCAAGCACATCACCCTCTAAACTTCCATCCTTACTCATCACACTACCCAAGTACTTAAACGCACTCATATTTTCCATTTCCTCCTCATCCAACCTCACTTTACATTCACTGACGTCACTTCTCTTGAAGACTATAACTTTACTCTTCCCTGCATTCACCATTAGATTCTGTTTCTTACACACTCTCCCAAACTCATCCACCAAGCCTTGCAGCTCCCCTTCGTCTTCACTTAACAACACAGGATTATCAGCAGACAATAGTACAGGGAGTTTCCACACACTGCCCACTCTCAATAGGGATGCTCCAGCATCCACTTCCCTACCTTGTATCTCTTTTATAACCCTGTCCATATACAGATTGAACAACCATGGAGACATGACACATCCTTATTTCAATCCAACCTTCAAATAGAAAAATTCGCTTAGTTCACTTTCCACGCACTGCAGCCTTTGCACCCTCATACATACTCTTCATGGCCTTCAACAACTTCCCATCTGCACCATATATTCGTAACACTTTTCACAGTCCTTGGTAACACTTTTCACAGTCCTTGTCTATGCTTTCTCCAAATCCATCAAGGCCACATACATCTTCCTTCCCTTCTCTAGAAACTTTTCCACTAAAGATCGTAGGACGAATATCCGATCTACACTACCTCTTCCCTTCCTAAAACCTCCCTGTTCTCCAACTAATTCCCCTGTTATTTCCCTAACTCTTTCAATAAGTATCCTACCATATACTTTTCCTGTTACACTAAGAAGACAAATTCCCGTGATTACCACACACTTCTTTTTCCCCTTTTCTTTTTTACAGGGGAATAATTATACCTGACTTCCAATCCTCCGGGACTCTGCCTTCCTCCCAGGCCAATCTGCACATCTTCCACATCCATTCTACTACTATCTCTCCCACATGCTTCAGCATTTCACCACACACTCCATCAATTCCTGGGGCTTCCCCATTTTAACTTTCTTCATTGCTTCTACAACTTCCATCCTACTAATTTCTTCGTCTCTTCTCACATCCCTCCTTCTCCCAGCCATTTCCCAGTCACTTATACTTGCATTACTTTCATTCTCTATGTTCAACAATTCCTTAAAGTTTTCTTTCCATCTTCTCACTTTTTCTCCCTTCTCGATTAGTAATCTACCATTTTTATCATTCACTTCCCGACTAACTTCTTTAGCACCGTGTCTAACTCTCTTTACCTCTTTCCAGAACATTTTCTTACATTCCCTCCACTTTACACTCAAGTTCTTTCCAAATTCCTCATCCACTCTCCTTGTACTATCTCTTACTAATCTTTTCACCTCTCTCTTCATCTCTACATATAACTGTCTTTCGTCTCTCAAATTCTTCCATTCCCGTTTCTCATCCACTCACTGTATGCTTTCTTCTTTTGTGCCACAGCCTCTCTCACCCCTTCAGTCCACCATGCTGTTCCCTGCACCCCATTTTGTCTTCTCCTTACCTCACACCTCACCTCACATGCTGCACAGATTTCTTCTATGAATATCTTGCACATACCTTTCACGTCCCCCATCTGCTCCATTCTTTATTTACCCAGTCACTCATCCACTTCCCTCTTATATTCTGCCTTTTTTTCCATCCTTTTGTAACTTTTCCACCCTCCTTTTATGAAGTACTTCCTCCTGTCCTTCCCTTCTTCTATTTCTCCATTTCCTTTGAAGTTTGATTCTGACCACCACCAGGTGGTGGCCCGAAAGTCGACACCCCCAACTCTACATACTCTTGCATCCATTACACACCTTCTCATCCTCTGATCCACACGCACATTATCAATCATTTCCTTTCTTTCATTCAGTTCACCACCCACCCTTCTTATCAGTCACCACGTATACCTATGGATCATTTTGTGCCTGAAGAGGGTATTAGGTATCACCAACCCCCTCCTGGCACAAATGTCCACTAAAGCACTGTCATTCTCATCTATCTCTGCAGGCACACCCCACTCACCCATTACTCCATCCACCTTCACATTCCCTACTTTTCCATTGATATCTCCAATCAAAAACACTTTCTCATTCCTTTCAAACTTTTCCAAGCAGGCTTCCACATCTGTCCAGAACTCTTCTCTCACTCTGCTTGCACGATCTTGTGTTGGCGCATACACGCATGCAATCGCCCACATTTGTAGTCCAACTTTTAATCTTACCCACACAATCCTTGAGCCAACTGGTCCTTACTCTCTTCTATTCTCCTTCCATCTGTTACTCACATCAGTATAAACTCCTTCTTTTGCCCTCTCATTCTCACCTATTCCCAAACATATAGCCCATCCATACTCCCATTCTTTCACACTCTAACCTTTTTCTTTTTTATTTTTTTAATAGAACAGAAGAAGGAAAAACAAATGAATAAAAAAAAAATCCATACACCAGATTAATCCATACACCAGATTACTGGTGTCCTCCATTCATGAAATACTGTATCTGTAACAGTTTGACATGAACAGCTGTAGGTTGAAGTTTGGTGGGAAACAACTCTCGGAAAGTGAGTTCCAGAGAGATGCAGTTCGTGGAATAAAAGAATTCTGATAGGCAGAACTTCTGCAATAATGCTGTGTGACATTCCAGTCATGAGCGCTGCCAGATGCCCGTGTAGCACGAGGGAAGGCATGGAGAGGTGGCACAATGGACGCAACTTCGTCTGAACATTTGCCATAAAAATATCTGTAAAATATTGCAAGGGAGGCAACATTCCTTCTTATTGGTAGGGTAGGTAAATTATTTGTAATAGCAGGGTTATTAATAATTCCAACAGCTTTCTTCTGAATTTTGTCTAGTTGTTTTAATGCAACCTCACCACATCCATTCCACAAGGGTGAGCAATATTCTAGCTGAGAGTGCACATGACTCTTGTAAATTATAGCTAACTGCTCGTCAGTGAAGAAGTTATGTACTCTGTATAATAATCCAAGTTTCTTTGAGGTGGTTTTAGCAAGTGATCTGACATGAGAGGTCCAACTAAAGGCATTTTTAAGTGAGACATCGAGAATTTCAATACTTTTGGAGACAGAAATATTACTAGCATTGAAGGTAATATGTGAATCTGGCAATATCTGTCTATTAGTAAATTGTATATATGGTTTTACTAGCATTAAATGAGACAATGTTGTTCTTCCCCCATACACTGATCATAGATAAGTCTTGATTTATGGAGATGGCTGTGCTGAGTTGAGAATTGGAGATATCTGACTTTGTATTTGGGTGTCTGAGTGTGAAGGTACTATGAAGTGTTGAGTCATCTGCATATGAATGAATGGGATTGTGGGTGACAGATAAGAGATCATTTAAATGAACCAGGAACAGGTTGACGCAAGAACTGATCCCTGTGGCATGCCAGCGTTAACTGAGTGGAAATTGGATTATACATCATCTACTTTCACTCTTATTTTTCTGTCGCTGAGATATGAGGCAAGCAGAGGAACAAAAGATGTTAGTCCATAGCGAGGGAGTTTGGACAACAGGGAACGATGCCACATTCTGTCGAAAGCCTTAGAAATCTCAAGGGCAACTGCGTGAGTTTCTCCATACAGGTTGATTGACTGATGGATGATATGAGTCAGGAGATTGAGTATGTCACTGGTGGATCTTTCATGGCAAAAACCATATTGTCTGCCTCTAATTAAGTTGTTGGATTCAAGGTGTTTAACCCTTAAACCGCGGGGTTGTGTGAGGCGGTCCTGGCACTTCCAGCCAGTTGCAATTCACAGTCTGACTTATTTTTATAAAATATAGGCCCAAACTAGCATGAATGATATAAATAGCACTCAGGACTCTCCTACATTTTTTCATATACTGTATATTCATATTTTGAAGGCCCCGGCTAATTAAAAAGATAACAGAGGCACCCAACTGACGGCCCACGGCTTGAGCCATCGCCACCGAGCGTCACGAAAGTGACGGCCGGCGGTTAAGTGGTTAACTATGTGCTTATTGATAAAAATTTCAAATACTTTACTGAGAGAAGATGTGACAGCTATTGGTTTGTAATCAAAGGGGTCAGAGGAACTTCCTTTCTTTGGAACTGGGTGGATATTAGCTTCTTTCCTTGAATTAAGGAATGAAGAAGTACGTATGCATAGTCTGAATAATTTAGCAAGAACAGGGGCAAGTTCTGGGGAACACTTTTTCAAAACAATTGGAGGAATTCCATTTGGGCCTGGAGCTTTGTTGGTAGGTAAATTGTCTAGGATGGATTTTACGTATCTTGTCTATCCTTTAAGTGGAACAATTTCGGGAGAGTCAAGTTCTAGTACTGGGACGTTCTGGCTGACTTCCTCTAAGGTATAATTTCTGGCAGATATACTGGTAAAGATATCTGCTTTCTTATATGGGTCATTTATAATGTTGCCATCTGAAGATTTTAGTGAGGGAATGGATGATGATTTCTTAAAATTATTATTGAAAAAATTAAGAGTTGACCAGAATATTCTAGAGTCATTAGGGTTGTTAAGTAGTCTTGATGCTTGATTATGAAGAAAGTTTGATTTAGCGAGATTTATTACAGCTTTTGCATGGTTTTCAGCAATTTTAAATTGACAGGGTGATTCAGATGTTTTTGATTTTAAGTAATAGTTATATGCTAATGACTTTTGGGCTGTTGCTCTGGCACAGTTGTTATCAAACCATTTTGGAGGGTTTGATCTTTTAGTGAACTGCTGACTCGGTATGAATAAATCCATACCAGCTAGTATTAAATCACTAATGTGGGACTGGGTAGAATTGTCATCACTAGAGAAGAAAGACCGCCACGGAATGTCAGCAAGATAATTTCTAAATCCATCCCATTCTGCCCTATCAAAGTGCCATCGGGTCACCTTGACAGGTTCAGAACGGTGAGGTTTGGGGGGACTAACAAATGAGGCTTTGATGAGGTTGCTGTCAGAGGATCCAAGTGGTGACAGTACCTCTATCCTGTATTGGTATGGATTATTTGTCAGGAATAGATCCAAGAGATGGGCATTATGGTCAGGATTATATGGTATTCTGGTAGATTGCTTTGCCAGCTGTGTGAGATTAAATGATTCTGCAAACAGCTCGCACTGTAGACCAGCATCATCAATCCTGGCAGAATGCAGTAACCATTCAACATTATGTACGTTAAAATAACCCAAAATGGTAATTTTGGTACTAAGGGCAAGGTTGAGGTTACTCAACTGTGTGGATATCGAGTCAAATACACTGAGTTCTGATGAGGCATTGGGGGAGCGATAGACTACACAGATATATTTGGTAATATTTAGATAGTTTATACAATGAGTAATCAAAATTGGATGAAGTGAAGTTTAAGATAGTATCAACTGCATATTGAGATTGGATATAACAACAGGTGCTGCCCTTGTTATGGAAGTTGGTGAGAAGATGGTAACCAGGGAAACAAAATGGGGATATTTTGGTAAAGGGTGAGATTTGTGGTTCTGTGAGGAATAGGGCCAGAGGGGATATGGACTGTAGGAAAAAATGAACTGAATTTAGTTTGGTCCAATGGCCACGGATATTAGTAAAGAATAAGGCCGCACCTTCACTTTTCCGCTGACGAGCAAGATTGGAAATTGCAACATTCGCTGCCGGTACAGTCACTTGATGGCGACCGGGAGGACCCTGTGCCGCCAGCCTTACCCTGCCGGTGGTGGCAGTCCAAGATACCACCTCTTTTGATAGTAATATTGCAGCGGCCATTGCTAAAGGGAGTGTGAATAAGAGGTGTGATATCTTATGTGCATCTAGTGTGGTGTAGACAGTTGAAGATAGAGGTATTAAGAGCGCATGCTGGCCTACTGTCTGTGTAAATGAAGCACTGAATATGTCCAGCTAAGGGAGATGGTCAGGATTGAGTCCTGAGGGCTGGTGAAACGGGAGCTCCAGCTCTCCCTCTCACCAGCTTGTCATCCACCTCAGGAGTACTGCCCTGGTTGACTGGTACTACAGTCTACCTCTTCATTTAGTTTCAGTTAATCCACTTACATCCACTTTCGCACCCTCAAGCACCTGGACAATCTTTCTTTCACCTCATCATTTGCACCCTGTACATTCCATGTTGTCCTCAAGAACTGTGCTTCTGTGCTTACACCCTGCCTAGGTAAACTCTTTCACCTATGTCTATTGACTTGTACCTTTCCTTCTTGCTGGAAGTTAGCTGTCATTCAGCCAGTCCCAAAGAAGGGTGACCATTCCTAACCCTGTGGCTATCATCCAGTTGCTTTAACATCCTGTGTCCCAAAAGTTTTCGAGTCAATTCTTAACAGAAAAATTTTAAAGCATCTTTCCTATCAAAACCTTCTTTCTGATCGTCAGTATGGATTCCGTCAGGGATACTCCACTGGTGATCTTCTCACCTACCTTTCAGACTCCTTGTCATCATCCTTTCCGGACTTTGGCGAAAGCTTTGCCATTGCACTGACATCTCAAAGGCTTTTGATCGAGTCTGGCATAACACTTTAATTTCCAAACTCCCCTCTTACGGTTTCTATCCTTCTATCTGTGCCTTCACCTCTAGCTTCCTTTCTGGTTGTTCTGTAGCCACTGTTATAGATGGCCATCGTTCTTCTCTTAGATCTGTCAACAGTGGTGTTCCTCAGGGCTCAGTCCTATCACCAACTCTCTTCCTTCTGTTAACCCTTTTGTGCACGCAACCGCGATTTGCATTCCATGTGATGGGTTGTGTTGAAGCACATGGACCGCAAATTGCGTGAAAAGTAAAAAAATTAATCAAAAATAAAGTTTTCAAAATCACACGAAATAGCGAAAGAAAAAAATCAAAAATAAAGTTTTAGCCGATTTGAGTCCAATTTTGGTGCGTTGTAGCAGGCGAGCATTTCTCTCATGGTAAGACCTTGGCAACACTGTCGTGGTTATAGGCAGGGTGTCCGGGGCTAGGGAAAGCAGTACCTGACAAGCAGCCAGGCGGTGAGGCCGCGCGGGTGTTTGTCCCTGTAAATCCTACTAATTCTCCCCCCTCCTGCCCGAGACGAAGCCCCTGTTAGACTCAGTGTTATAATATATTATTTGTGAGCATATTTTGACTTGATTATGTCAGTGGAACATAGATATATAACTAGAGAAGCATTGGTGTCCGTTATCAGTTGTTGGGTATACCAGCAAGAAAGGGTTCACTGTAGTGGGGTTTTACCACTCCCGCCTCCCCATGGACATACGCTGTGAGTAAATATACGTATGAAAAAGTGAAGCCTGGACTGTATATTTGTGTGAAATATATATAGTGGCTTGCTTATTGTAAAAATTGAAGTAAGAGGCTTTACATACGATAATAGCCATTGACTTGAAAGGGGCAAGTGTTACCTTTTATGCCATAGTCAGGAAGGGAGTATTAGAGGTGTTTTCAGGGATGGAATATGTTACTGTTGTTATAAGTGCATATGAACTGGTGTGAAAATAAGTGAAACATGCTGCCTGTGTTCAGGAACGAGCTTGGTGTGTGCCATAGGTTGAGTTGTGTTGTACTCTCGAGGCAAAAGTGCATCGTCACGTACCAAAGTCAAGTGTGGAATAATTATGGAGGTAGGGGTGGAATCAGTGTAAAAGTCATGTGTTTGCATCTTATTTAGTGTGAAGTGTACCTGCAATGCTTCCCGAGTGTTCGTGAAGTAATATTTTAGGGTGTGGCATAGGTTAGCGACACGTTAGCGTGAGGTGAGGTAAGGTCGCTAATTATTCCCCTACATCACTGAGCAGGTAGTATACCTTGCTCAGATATATCTAGATACCTTAGAGTTGATGTGCAATGTGATTGAAATGTTCCATGAGTGTTTGTGAAGTATTATTTAGGGTGTGTGGCATAGGTTAGCGACATGTTACCGTGAGGTAAGGTAAGGTCGCTGATTATTCCCCTACATCACTGAGCAGGTAGTATACCTTGCTCAGATATATCTAGATACCTTAGAGTTGATGTGCAATGTGACTGAAGTGTTCCACGAGTGTTCATGACATATTATTTTAGGGTGTATGGCATGGGTTAGGAACACATTAGCTTGAGGTGAGGTAAAGTCGCTAATTATTCCCCTTCACCACTGAGCAGGTAGTATGCCTTGCTCAGATATATCTAGATACCTTAGAGTTGATGTGCAATGTGATTGAAATGTTCTGCTGGTGTTCGTGAAGTTTTATTTTAGGGTGCGTGGCATAGGCTTCCGATACCTTTGCAGCAGATTTGGAGGTGAGGTAAGGACGCCAGCCAACCGCCAATGTCAGTGGACAGGAAATGTACCTTGCAAAGACATTTGTTGCAAATTTATGATGTATATGGAAAGTTATTTATTTGTATCATGATTGTTTGTGGAGGGATTTTGTCAATGTCCAGCATATATTACCTTTACCTTACCTAGAGGTGTGCAGGTAACGTAAGGACTGCTGGCAACCACGGACATCAGTGGACAGGTACTGTACCTTGCAGGAATTTGTTGAAAAGTTATGATTTCTATGAACTTTCAGTGATGTTTGCTACGAGTATTTGTGGACATAGAGTTTAGGGTGTATATCATGTGGTAGGGCAACCTTTGGGAGGAAAAAATATGTATATATACCTGTGTGTGTAGAAAGAGAGAGAGAGTGGTGGAGAGAAAAAAGAGAGAGAGAGAGAGAGGTGGAGGGAAAAAAGAGAGAGAGAGAGGTGGAGGCAAAAAAAGAGAGAGAGAGAGAGAGTGGTGGAGGGCAAAAGGAGAGAGAGAGAGAGAG
>JAGKTI010039728.1:0-10517 GCA_018397915.1 Birgus latro | reverse complement strand
TGGGAAGTTCGGCCATGAGTGTATCATGGGTCTGATATCTTAATTATGACATTGATATTTGTCTTCCTTCTCACTGGCACAAGAAACTTTAGACTTTTTCCCTAAGCGTTCATATTGCACAGTTCTCTTTTGACGACCCCCCCCCCCGACTACAACAATGATATTTACCCCGGGAATATTATCCTCCCTTATTTATTACGTTGGTAGCGTGAAACAATAGACACTGGCATGCGCGACTTCGATGTTCACTATTCATATATACTCAGAACTGGGAACTGGAAGAAATGAAAATGATATGGTTTTTCTAGGTTTTAATTATCAAAATAATATCTACAATATATTTACACATATGAAAATCATGAGGTATTTTTCCACCTCATTTCACTTCACTTAAATGTTCCGAGCTGGATACCGTTTATTACCCCCGCACTTAATCATCTACACGTAATTCACTTAATTACTAACACTGTATTAATTTAAGCACTCTTTTATTCCAGGCTTTAATGTCAACCTTATATATTTAATCCTTTAAATACACACTAGTACTGTTATAACTAAAACACTCTCTTTTATTGAATTATTTAGATTATGTTACACTGTCACATTAGTATCTTATCACTTAATACAATAAACATATTTAAATATTAAAATCTTCTCTCTTTCCGTTTCTTTCTAAGTAACTAGGAGCCTCTCTACTAATCTCGACGATGGGCAGATATTACCACTGTTCACAAGTTGTACCCATGATTACACTAGCTTGTACTTCTACTCACTGTTAACAGAAGTACTCTCATTGTCCGTCGTTGGAACTACTACTTCCTCACGCTCGCAGCAGACTTCCTTTCGGCTTCACGGTTACACCCTTCGTGACGTCTCTGTTGCCCCGGGCTCACATCTCCTTGCCATGACGCTAGCTCGACCTCTGATACTGCACTGCCCCACACTACCCCTTTCCTGGCCTCAAGGGCTGGCAATGTTCACCAGCAGGTCACATGGTTGCGAGGTGGGTGATGGCTTCACCCACTCATCCACCACCTTCATCCACACGTCATCCGCGCGTCATCCATCGATGAGGCTCGAGCAAATGCAGAGGTCAGCATGTTTCCCACGGTAGTAAATGCAGAGGTTAGCATGGGATGCAAAGGTCAGCATGTTTCCCACGGTAGATTTTGCTGTGTCAACCTGGGTTCCCATAGTCTGCCTGACCTCTACCCTGACACCAATCCTCTTACTCTCTTTCTCTCTCCTACTTTCAGCTTTCAATTACTTTCTCTCAACTTTCCTTCCTTTACTCCACCTCCCCATATCTATTGTCCGCAGCTATATGTGGAGCTAACATCAGGCTCCCTGTTCTTTCTCTTCTGTCCTTGTGTCACCCTAAACTCACGCCCAGCAGGTGTACTTGTATCCACACTTGCTACAGCTGTGTGTCTGCTTACGTCTGCCTGAGGAGAGCCATGTCGGCTTCCCGATATGTCCTTATAAGTCGATCAACTAAACTGCATTCTTTCATGTGCTTCAAGCATCACTGAAGTCACAAGTAAAACGTTTTTTACATATATACTCACTACGGTGAGGAAAACATGTTCCATTAGGATAAAGGCAAGGAAATCACAAAAGTATGTTACCATTATGTCTAATTTTCGGGACCAACCTTGATCTTAGCTCAGTCCATTGACTGTCATGCTCTCATTATATTGTCGGGAAGCCGACAAGCACCCCCTCTGGCAGATGCAAGCAGACACACAGCTGTTACAGGTGTGGAGGTGAGTACACCTGCTGGATGTGAGTTTAGAGTGAAACACGGACAGAAGAGAAAGAGTAGGGAATTCGATGTCGACTCTATGTATAGCTGTGGACAATAAGTATAGGGAGGTGGAATAAGGAAGGGAGGTTGAGGAATAAAAGAAGAGTAAATGGAAGGAGAAGAGAGAGAGAGAGAGGAGTGATGGTGGTGTTGGTTAGTTGTTTATACAGACAAGTGTTGACTATGCAGTTCAGGCCATGAGAGCACATGCTGACTATGGAGCTTTGCGCCGTGGGAATGCAAGCTGATGCGGCATTCTGCTAGGGCCTCTACGGTGGATGACACGCGGGTGACGTGTGGATGAGGGCGGTGGATGAGTGGGTGAGGCCATCACCCACCTTGCAACCATGTGACCTGCTGGTGAACATCGGCAACCCTTGAGGCCAGAATAGGGTACGGACCTCAGTTGAGACTTGGGGATAAGCAGAGCCCTGGGTTACGTCGTGATGAGAGGACGCAGCTTGACATGGCCTGGCGCGGAGACACGTCGCGAGGGACGTCGCTGTGAAGCTGAGGGTAAAAGTTCCAGGGGGCGACATGAAAGCACTTCAGTTAACAGTGAGTTAAAAGTACATGCTTATTGTAATAGAGGGCACAACTGGTGAACAGTGCTATTATAGTTGTCTGTCGTCTGGGACTGGTAAAAAGGACTCCTATTTAGAAACGGAAGGAGAAAAAACTTTAAATATTTAAATGTGTTTTTCTTGTACTAATGTAACAGTGTAACTTTATATATATATAAGTGAATAAAGAGAGTGTTTTATTTATAACAGCACTAGTAACTTTTACAAGACTAAATATATAAGGTTTATTTTAAAGCATAAAACTTTTATGAGGGCTTTGATTAATTAATATAGTGTTAGTAATAAAGTAAATTGAGTGTAGATGTCTTAGTGCGGTTTCTAGCACGGAACTTTATATGAAATGAAATGAGGTGGGAAAATACCTCATGATTTTTATATATACAGTATATATAACTTGTGAATACTTTTTTGTAATTAAAGCCTAGAAAAGCCATATCATTCTTTCACTTCTTCCAGTTCCCAGTTCTAAGTACATGTGTATAGTGGTGTATAGTGAAGCCACAAGTCGCGCATTGCCAGTGTCTGAATGATTCACGCTACTACAGTATTAAATACTGGAGGATAATATTCCCGAGATAAACATCGTTTCGGCACCTAGGCAGCACTGCGACATCTGGTAGCAGCGGTGGGGATATACTTATATTAACTGTTATTTCCAATTCTGAATAATTAAAGGAAACAACTTAAGGGAACTGGAAGGAAGAAATAGAGAATAGTGAATATTTTTTCTTTTTTAATTTGTTCTGCAAATGAGTGATTTTGATTGGAAGGGCGATCCAAACCCAGTTGAGGAATTACTTGATTCAGACGATTCTGACTCTGTTTCTGTCGGTTTTGGCTTTGTTTTTTACGATCGTGACACAGAAGACTCTGACAAAATGACTTCAACACCTGTTGATCCTAACCCCTCGAGTAGTACTGGGGGAGATATTGCACAATTATCTCAGCAATTTTCGCAGGCCATCTCAGATAATAGTAAGAATCCTATACAACAATTGGTGGCCGTGAAATATTTTTGTAGTTCAAAATTTCGATCCTCAGCGGACTATCCAGGAAAACGATTGGAGCCAGATGTTATGATCTGGTTAAATGACATAGAGATGAGGACCGATGATGATACGAAGTGGACTACAAAAGGGAGAATGGAGGTGGCTAGGACATTTTCACTCGGTCCTGCGCAAGAGATTATGGTGATTTTAATCCGAGACTCTCGTGAGGACTGGGATACGTTCAAAGATCGTGTGCAGCAACAGTACTACACTGAGGAAAGTTTAGAAACGTTACACTGGGAGTTACTTACGGCGAAGTGGAACCCCGGGGAAATTCCACTTCACTACTTCTACAGGTTAGAGAGTCTGGGGGATAGGATTGTTACATTACGTGACACTTTCCGGGAATCAGTGGATCTTATCATTGTTAATAATTTTTTGGACATGTTTCCTAAGCAGTATGTTGCACATAATCCCCAGAGCAGGTACCATAACCCAGTAGAGATAGCGAAGAAAGGAGTCAAGTGGGCAGAGAAGACAAATTCGCCTCTGTCAGAAGAAAATGTATTGAAAAAAAAAAGACAGGGAACGATTGCTAGTCTGAACCCGAGTGCAGGCAGTGTTAGTGCGTCGCCTAGGGCAAAGGTTCAGCTGAACACTGGGGCGAGAAATTGTACTAGTGCGAGTGGCGGCACAGACACTCATCAAGGTTCACACGGTGCCAGTTCCCGTGACAATAATGATTGCCGTAGGTGTGGGAAGCCAGGGCACTTCGCCAAACGGTGTCGTGCGGACAGGCCCCTCCAATGGGGGAAATATGATCATTTGTCACAGGAGCAGAGGAAAAGGATTAAATGTTTTCATTGCTCCATGACGGGACATCGAGCTGAGCACAGTGCGGTCCGTGTAGATAATCCTGGACAGCTAGTAACTAGATGCAGGGAATGTCAGAGTACTACGCATAGTACAGATCAGTGTAAGTGGAAAAGGACTAAGTCACCCGAGGAAGAAAAAAAAAGCCGGACGAATCGGGTTGGGGAACTTAGTAATTGCCACAACGAGTGATGAAGTAGCGAAGTTGGCTGTGGTAAAAGGTATGTGTGGGAATTTACATTGTGAGATACTTCTGGATACAGGAGCTTGTAAATCTTTGATTAGCCAACAGACCTATGAAATTGCGTCAGGGCCTGATACTGATCTCCGACCTTATCGAGGCAGTGGGTTGGTGTCCGCTAGCAGTGATGCAATGGACATATTGGGATTGGTGAATTTCCAGGTAGAATTAGGTGATAGAAAATATGATCAGGAATTTGTGGTAGTGAGGGACTTACCCTCAGCCGTTTCCATAATTTTGGGAGTTGATTTCATATTCGCACATAGCCTAAGTATCACTGCCAACCCACTATGTATAAAAGTCGGGGAAGAGGAACTTGATTTGGTGACCGAGGGAGGGAGTGTTTCTCGTGTAGAGTTCAATCCTTCCTTTGTGATAACAGAAACAGTTCCTTCATCCGAGGAAAATGAGGATGCGGATTTTGACAAGTCGGTGTGTCACGGATGAGACAGACATTCTGGAACCTTACACATACGGAGCAATAACGTTAAAGACAGCGTTAAGTGGGTGGGAGGTAGGAATGTTTATGCCAAACACTGGTAGTTTGATTGCGGCAGTGTTGTGGCCCGGCATTGTAAGTCCAGTGGATAATGGGGCAACAGGGGAAGGAACATGTTTTACGGTGACATATGCGAATTTAACCCCTGACCGGATATTTATAGATGGGGAATTTAGGGTAGGTACTGTATCCGCTTATGAAGAAGTCAGGTGGGGAGAGGAGCAAGTGGGACAAGAGGGAGATCAGATCACCAGTGTAATGAGTGAGGATAGACTCCGGAAACTGTACACGGAGGTAGATCAGATAACCATTCCTCTGAGCCGAGAAAATGAAGCATTAAAAAGGCTAATAAGGAAACACCCAACTGTGTTTGCGCTGCCCGAGGACCCGCTTACGACCTCACACTACTTCTATCATCACATATGTGCGGATGGACCAGTAGTGAACCGTAGGCCATACCGTATACCGACGAAGTGGCATGATCAAGTACGTAAGCAACTTGAGGATTTACGTAGGCAGGGGATTATCAGGCCTTCTCGTTCACCTTATTCTTCACCACTAGTTCCAGTAGTTAAGAAGGATGGTGGTTTGTGGATCTGCTTAGATTTTAGACATTTAAATAAGCAGATAGTTACAGATCCTTACCCTTTGCTCAATATTGAGCATATTCTTTCACAGTTAGGTGAGAATAAGTACTTCAGTAATTTAGACTTGAAGCAGGGTTACCACCAGATATCTTTGGATGAGGAGTCTAAGCCTCTTACGGCTTTTTCCTCACCTGATGGCACTGGGAGTACTGTAACCTTCCTTTTGGATTAAAAGATGCACCGGCTTCTTTCCTGCGTATAATTAATGAAGTCATGATTGGTCTCACGGGAAAGATAACCCATACTTTTTTGGATGACATTATCATTTATGGGAAGGCGTTTGATGCTCATGTACATAACCTAGATGAGGTCTTGGGACGTCTTGAAGGGGCAAAGTTAACTATTAAATTGCCAAAGTGTAGTTTCTTTAAACAGGAAGTATCCATTTTAGGTCATGTCATCACCACCGAGGGATTACACTCTCAGCCAGAGAAAATCTGTGCAATCCAAGATATTGCGGTTCCTAGTACTTTGAAAGAACTCCAGAGTTTCTTGGGGTTAGTGAATTATTATCGCCGGTTTGTGGAAAATTTCTCCCAGATAGCGGCACCACTCACGAAACTTACTCGTGGGAAAAGAGATGTGAAGAACACACAACAGCGCGTGGAGTTGAGTGTGGAGGCACACTGCGTGTTTGGTGAGCTTAAACGGAAGTTAGCGGAAGATGTATTGCTAGCGTTTCCTCGCTTTGATAGACTTTTTGTGTTGACTACGAACGCCAGCGGTACGGCGATTGGCGGAGTCTTGCAACAGAAAGATGATCAAGGGTTCCTTCAGCCATTAACTTTTTCAGCCATGCTCTAAACAAGGCAGAGTTGAACTATGCTACGATAGAGCAGGAAGCGCGGAGCATTGTTTACGGGTTGAAGGTGAACAGACCGCTTATCTTGGGTTATGAGATATTGATACAGACCGATCATCGACCTCTTACTTGGTTGTTTAATGTGAATGCGGCTTCAGGGAGGATTGCAAGTTGGAAAATCCAGGTAGCCGAATATGACATCAAGGTTGAATATTTACCAGGGCAACAGAATATCGTAGCGGATGCTCTATCCCGTTTGAGAACAATTCAGTCTAGTGATGAAGATGAAGTTGCACTACTTGTGAGTTCAGGCGCTGTGGAAATAGACACAATACATTGGTATGTCACTGAGATAAGGCGACAGCAAGATGCACACCCAGTTTGGGGTAGATTAAAGAGTTATTTGCGGAATGAGACTACGGAGGTACCAAAATTGCCAGCAAAGTTAGACTGCTTTCATTTGTAGCCAGACGGTTTGCTCTATAAGAAGGAGAGTCGGTCATTTGGCATAGGGGAAGTATTCCAAATTGTAGTCCCAGAAGATAGCGTTCATTCTGCACTTAGAATTGCTCATTGCTTTCTGTTATCTGGTCATGGTGGAACCAAGATTACTTTAACTCCCGCTAGACGGTTTGCATACTGGCCTCAGATGGAGAGAGATGTCGTGGAATTTTGCAAACAGTGTACCCAGTGTATACGTTTGAAGCGTTCGGGGGACGCCCCAGGCCCGCTTCTCTGTTTCCCCGATGTCACTGCCCCATGGGTCAGGTGTCTCATGGATTTGATTGGTCCACTAAGCAGATCAGATTAAGGGCATTATTATGTCTTAACTTTCATTGATGCGATGACTCGATTTCTCATCACGGAACCATTAAAGTCTAAGTCTGCCGAAGAGGTGGCTAGAGTGTTTGTGGAGCGAGTCATTTGTGTTTATGGAACTCCACAACAATTAGTCACTGATCGGGGAACTGAATTTGTTAACAAGGTGTTTCAGGAATTGGCACGTTTGTTGCACATGAAACATGTGAACATTACTCCTTATCACCCATCATGGATTCGTGGAGAGGACAAATGGCACCATCATACAAATAATACGAACTATGATAGATCAGAACGCTAATCACTGGCATAGAATGGTACCAGTTGCTATGATGGCTTATAACTCTGGATATAATCGGCCTATCCGTGATTCTCCTTACTTCTTGCTGTTTGTCAGGGACCCACAGATGCCTTATCATGTAGTGCAGGACCCATCTTTGAAGTACAACCTTGAGGATATACCTAATTTATTTGCCGCCATGGCAACAAAGGTTTTCGAAAGATGCCAGGACTTTCTCGATCGTGCAAGCACAGAGAACGAGAACAGAAGGGCAAAGCGATGTATAATGAAACCACTTATGGTAGGGGACCGTGTCTATGTGAAGACTGTTCCTGCCAGGGGGGTGGCAAGGAAATTGCAACCTTTGTTTTCAGGACCCTATCGTGTAGTTGATTGGGTAAATGATGTTGTTATCAAGGTTCGTCCCACTTTACTCACTGACAGGGTGAAAGTGGTCAAGGAGGAGTGTATAAAGAAGAAGCAAAATCGTAATGCAAAAATGGCTTATCCTATTCATGAAGGTGGAGAGACATGGGATGAAGGGGAAAGTGCAGGTGAGGAAATAAATGAGGAAGAATGTATCCCAGGGCCTGTAATTGACATCAGTTTGCCTCCTCCACAAGTAAGTCAGGCTACAGGTAATGGTGTAACTGGCAACTCGGCGGATTTGCGACTGGCCGCCACTGAGTCAAGGCCAGCCACCACTCCCTCACACCACACCAACCTCACACTCCACCACTTTGTAGATACAGTCTGCGGTCATGTTCTAGTGTCCCAGACTACCCGTTCTGTATGGATAGACCTATTGAATATCAGACTGCACAAGCAGAGGCACCCGGTGTGACTGAAACACAGACTGAAGTGACTGAGGACAACACAGGAGACATGTAGTTTTTACTAAATGAATAAATGATAGTCAGGTGAACTTGTGGTTATAGTTTTACAAATCTCTTGCAGATGATTGCTTGGGTTTGGGTGAGTCCATCCCAATTGGAATCGATAGGACCACGAGAGTAGACACCTGGCAACTTGGGATTGGTGTTTTCACCTGCGGGTCATTTGATGATTACAGGAAATAACTATGTAGTTCCATTTGTACTTAATAAGGAGGAGTTGTTCCAACCTTTACGTGTTGCTCGCGATTCAAGTGATGCCATATTGTGGAATATAGGCCACATGGATAATGGCACAGCTCTAGTTGCTTCATTACGGAATACTGTGCATGCATTTCAAATTGAATTTGATGCTCCCTATCAGGATTTGAGCAGTTATATAGACAATCTCATGTCAGATCATCCATGGAGTCGTCGCTCCAGAAGGGGTGCGATCGACATATTGGGGCAGTTTGCCAATGTTTTGTTTGGAACAGCTACTCAACAACAGGTTGATGACATTCATGCTAGATTAGGGAGCCTTGAGACGATGTCAGAGAAGGAGAGGTCAGTATTAAATGTTCATTCCAAGGTACTGAATAGTACAATAAGGAACGTGTCACACATGCAGGCAGCACTGTTAAAGATACAGATGGCTGCAAATATTTCTTACAGTATTATACGCTTGTATTCATTGAAGACCTTAGAGTTGGAGAATGAAGTAAGGATGAATGAGGCTTTGTTTAACCTTCAACTCGCACTGTCTGACATCATAGCTGATCATTTTAGAATTAAGTTCGGTATGCAAGAAATGCTTCAGGCTAGGCTGAGTTTAGATATTGTCCCTAACGAAATCTTGTTGGAATTATTGGGGGATATCTCACTCAAGGAGCTGGGTCTACTTTTCCCAGCGAGGTCAGAATATCTAGCACTGTACCGTGACATCATCAAAGTTGTACCTCGAGGTTACATGTCACTAATACCAGTGTTGGGTGACCCTTCTGATGTATTTGACATCTTTAGGATCACCTCACTTCCTTACAGTGTGCCTGCTACGGAGGTCTACGTGAGAGTACTTCACTAGTATAACTTCCTTGCTTTCACGGAAGACCGCCTCCATTATGTGCTGTTTCAAGATTACGCCAGTTGCAGGGACCACCAGGACTTGGTGATCTGTGAACCTTTGGGATCCGTCTATCATGTCGCGACCCCATCTTGTGAGAGTGATTCTTTTCTCAACAGAAACAATGCCACAAAGCTCTGTAGGAAAGAAATCTTAACTTCATTCAGTCCAATTTTTGTGAAGCTGAAAAATCATTGGTGCTTCTCCACAGCACAGCCTTTGTTTTTCACGTTGAAGTGTGCTGTGAATCCTATCAGGAAGACGGTGCAAGCTGTTAAGGGAGTAGGTAAAATGGTCTTGGGAGATGGCTGTAGTGCCCACAGTGAAGCCTTGACCCTTCCTGCATATGCAACTCTCACTGTAGAAACTAAGCTCACTGTTTACCCCCATCTCCTAAACCACAGTACCTCACTCACACATGCTGAACTTACAGCTATCAAGGACTTACACATTACTCCTCTGTTTCTGGATGATCTCCTTAAATATCGAAGTCAGTTGCAGTTGATTGAACCTCTCAAAGTCTTTGGTTCCTCCACCTTTTTCTGATACTATGTCCATGCTGGAATAGCACTCTTTCTGGTTCTCCTGTCCGCATATATCCTTTATAAGTTTACACTACTGGCTGTGGGTGTACTTGTTGCAGACTTGAGTCCATACTCAGACGTCGACGTGCACGGTACCCCGCCATGCCCTACTCACGACGTGGACGTGTGATTTCATCTTTGGGGGGAGAAATGTCTGGAAGCCGACAAGCATCCCCTCAGGCAGGTGGAAGCAGACACACAGCTGTTACAGGTGTGGAGGTGAGTACACCTGCTGGATGTGAGTTTAGAGTGAAACACGGACAGAAGAGAAAGAGTAGGGAATTCGATGTCGACTCTATGTATAGCTGTGGACAATAAGTATAGGGAGGTGGAATAAGGAAGGGAGGTTGAGGAATAAAAGAAGAGTAAATGGAAGGAGAAGAGAGAGAGAGAGAGG